>CM038223.1:144027630-144167681 GCA_021442155.1 Cymbidium sinense | reverse complement strand
TGGTTATTATTTAATTTATTAGGTTGGTTATTAGGTTTTGGTTATTAGTTGGTAGTTTTAGTTTTTGGTTATTGGTTAATTTATTAGTTTAGTTATCATTATTAATTAGTTATTATTATTAGTTTAGTTAGTTTTAGTTAGTTAATTAGTTTAGTTTTTAGTTACTTATTACTTATTAGTTAGTTATTAGTTTAGTTATTAGTTATTAATATTATTATTTATTAGTTTATTAGTTTAGTTTATTAGTTTTAATTTTTATTAGTTATTAGTTTTATTTATTATTAGTTGTTAGTTTTAGTTAGTTATTATTAGTTAATTATTTGTTATTAGTTTAGTTAGTTTGACTAATTAGTTTTATTAGTTATTATTAATTATTAATTTAGTTATTATTAATTTTTTTTAGTTTAGTTATTATTATTAGTTATTAGTTAGTTATTTATTTTATTATTTTATTAGTTTAGTTATTTATTTTTAGTTATTATTAGTTATTTATTTAGTTACTTAGTTTATATTAGTTATTAGTTTTATTAGTTAGTTATTAGGTTTTAGTTTAGTTAGTTATTTACTTTTTTTTAGTTATTATTTTATTTTTTTAGTTATTTTGTTTTATTAGTTATTATTAGTTTAGTAGTTTATTATTAGTTTTTTGTTAGGTTTAGTTAGGTTTTTAGTTTTTAGTTTTTAGTTTATTATTTTTACTTTTTATTTATTAGTTTTGTTATTAGTTAGTTATTAGTTATTAGTTTTATGTTATTAGTTAGTTAGTTCATTATATTATTAGTTATTTATTAGTTATTAGTTATTAGTTAATAGTTATTAGTTATTAGTTTAGTAATTTAGTTTTATTAGGTTATTAGTTTATTAGTTTAGTTTTTATTAGTTTTAGTTAGTTGTTATTTTTAGGTTTTATTATTATTAGTTTTTATTATTAGTTATTAGTTTATTAGTTTATTAGTTTTTAGTTTTTAGTTTTTATTAGGTTAATTAGTTAGTTATTAGTTAGTTTATCAGTTATTAGTTAGTTAGTTTTTAGTTAGTTTTATTAGTTATTAGTTTAGTTATAAGTTTATTAGGTTTAGGTTTAGTTATAAGTTTATTAGTTATAAGTTTATTAGTTTTAAGTTATTAGTTATTAGTTATTATTAGTTAGTTTAATTTAGTTATTAGTTATTATTATTAGTTAATTAGTTTAGTTTTAGTTATTAGTTATTATTATGTAATTATTATAGGTTATTAGTTATTATTAGTTATTAGGTTTAGTTATTAGGTTTATTTAGTTCATTTTATTAGTTATTTAGTTTTATTAGTTTTTAGTTTAGTTAGTTCTTTTGTTTATTACTTTTTATTTATTAGTTAGTTATTATTAGTTTTTAGTTTATTGTAAGTTATTATTATTAATTATTAGTTGTTAGAGTTAGTTTTTATTTTATTTTTTTTTTTAGTTATTAGATTTTATTAATTTTTAGTTTTATTATTAGTTTAGTTATTTAGTTATTATTTAGTTATTATTTAGTTATTTTATGTTTAGTTTAGATATTATTAGTTAGTTATTTAATTTAATTATTTTTTAATATAATTATTAATTATTAGTTATTATTATTACTCATTATTATTATTATTATTAGTTATTATTTTAGTTATTAGTTATTAGGTTTTGTTAGTTATTTTTTAGTTTTATTAGTTTTATTAGGGTTTTTAGTTATTATTAGTTTTATTAGTTTTATTAGTCTACTATTGATTTAGTTATTATTAGTTTATTAGTTTACTAGTTTAGTTATTAGTTTAGTTAGTTATTAGTTAAGTTTATTGGTTATTAGTTTATTTAGTTTTAGTAATTATTAGTTTAGTTTTTATTTTAGTTATTAGTTATTAGTTATTTAGTTTATTAATTTATTTTTGTTAGTTTTATTTATTTTAGTTAGTTATTAGTTATTATTAGGTTTATTAGTTATTAGGTTTAGTTTTTAGTTTAGTTATTAGGTTATTATTAGTTATTATTTATTACTTATTAGTTTATTAGTTTATTTAGTTTTAGTTATTAGTTAGTTATTAGTTTAGCTATTATTTAGTTTTTTTTTAATTTTAGTTTAGTTATTAGATATCAGTTAGTTTAGTTTTATTATTAGTTATTAAATAGTTTAGTTTTTTTTTATTTTAGCTATTAGTTATTAGTAGTTATTAGTTATTAGTTTATTAGTTTATTAGTTTAGTTTAGTTTTTTTATTTTAATCGTTAGTTTATTAGTTTAGTTTTATTAGTTAATTAGTTTTAAATTTTATTAGTTATTTGTTTAGTTATTTATTTAGTTATTAGTTATTACTTTATTATTACTTTAGTTATTATAGTTTTTTTAGTTATTTACTAGTTAGTTTAGTTATTAATTATTAGTTTATCAATTTATTATTAGTTTTATTATTTATTATTATTAGTTTTTAGTTATTTATTAGTTATTATTATTATTAGTTATTAATTTTATTAATTTAGTTTGTTTTTCAATTTTTTGGTTATTTATTAGTTTTTATTACTTATTAATTAGCTAGTTTATTAGCTTTATTAGTTAGTTAGTTTATTAGTTTTATTAATAGTTATTAGTTTAGTTATTAGTTACTAGCTTTAGTTAGTTATTATTATTAGTTTTTAGTTTAGTTTTCTTTAATTATTATTAGTTATTAGTTTTTTTATTAGTTAGTTAGTTATTAGTTATTATTAGTTATTAGTTTAGTTATTTATGTTTATTTATTAGTTATTAGTTATTAGTTTAGTTATTTTAGTTTTATTATTTAGTTTTTAGGTTTTATTTTAATTAGTTACTAGTTTAGTTATTACTTTTAATATTAGTTATTAGTTTATTATTAGTTTAAGTTATTAGAGTTATTATTAATTATTATTATTTTATTATTTTAGGTTTTGGTTTTAGTTTTATTATTATTTTTAGTTTATTAGTTTATTTTATCAATTATTTATTAGTTTATTTAGTTTTTAGTTTTATTCGTTAGTTTATTATTATTATTAGTTATTAGGTTTTAGGCTTTAGTTTATTATTATTAGTTTAGTTACTAGCTTATTTATTTAGTTAATTTTGTTATTATTAGTTTAGTTATTAGTTTGTTATTATTATTACTTTATTAGTTTTATTAGTTATTAGTTTAGTTATTAATTTATTATTATTAGTTTTATTAGTTTTGGTTATTATTAGTTTATTGGTTTTAGTTTAGTTATTATTATTATTATTATTATTATTATTATTATTATTATTATTATTATTATTATTAGGCTATTAATTATTAGTTAGTAATTTTATTTGTTAGATATCAGTTAGTTATTTAGTTATTTAGTTTTTAGCTTTAGTTTTATTATTATTAGTTTAGTTTTTAGTTATTAATTTAGTTAGTTTATTATTATTATTAATTAGTATATAATTTATTAGTTTTTGCTATTAGATTTTTCTTAGTTTAGTTTTTTAGTTATTATTAGGTTTTAATTTTATTATTTAGTTATTACTTTATTAGTTTAGTTAATAGTTATTAGTTTAGTTTTTTAGTTAGTTATTTTTATTAGTTTTAGTTTAGTTATTAGTTTAGTTATCAGTTTAGTTATTATTATTATGATTATTAGGTTATTAGTTATTAGTTAGTTATTAGTTTTAATTATTAGTTATTAGTTTTTAGTTTATTAGTTAGTTTTATTAGTTATTATTATAATTTTAGTTAATTATTTATTATTAGTTATTAGTTCAGTTTTTATGAGTTATTATTATTATTATTAGTTTAGTTATTAATTTATTATTTTATTTAGTTATTTATTTACTTATTAGTTAATTATTATTAGTTAGTTTAGTTATTATTTTAGTTAGTTATTAGTTTAGTTTTAGTTTTCTAATTTTTATTATTATTAGATAGTTATTTTAATATTAGTTTTATTAGTTATTAGTTTATTAGGTTTTATTAGTTTTTTGGTTTAGTTATTTATTTATTTATTTTTAATTATTATAAGTTATTAGTTTTTATTTTAGTTTTAGTTAGTTATTAGTTTTAGTTTATTATTAGTTTTAGTTTTCTTATTAGTTATTATTATTAGTTATTATTTTAATTTATTTTAGTTATTGGTTTAGTTATTATTAGTTTATTAGTTTAGCTATTTAGTTTAGTTAGTTTAGTTATTTTATTAGTTTATTAGTTTATTAGTTTTTAGTAATTAGTTATTTAGGTTTGGTTATTTATTATTATTAGTTATTACTTTTAGTTTTATTAGTTATTAGTTTAATTTTATTTAGTATGTCAGTTTAGTTATTTATAGTTATTAGTTATTATTAGTTATTAGTTTTAGTTAGTTATTTTATTATTATTTAGTTATTTATTTTATTAGTTTATTATTTATTAGTTAGTTAGCTTTATTAGTTTAGCTAGTTAATTATTATTTGGTTATTAGTTACTAGTTTATTCGTTTATTAGTTTATTAGTTTACTAGTTATTAGTTTATTAATTTTGTTTAGTTTATTAGTTATTAGTTATTAGTTATTAGTTATTAGTTATAGTTTTTAGTTTAGTTTTATTATTAGTTTTCTTATTATTAGCTATTAGTTATTATTTAATTAGTTAGTTATTAGTTAGCTAGTTTAGTTTTAGTTAGTTAAGTTTATTAGTTTTTATTAGTTTATTATTATTAGTTATTACTTAGTTTTTAAGTTATTATTTTAGTTAGTTTATTATTAGTTAATATTAGTTATTATTAGCTTGTTATTATTAGTTAGTTTTTAGTTTAGTTTTATTAGTTTTTTAGTTATTAGTTAGTTCAATTATTTATTTTTAATTAATTGTTAGTTTAGTTATTTTGGGTTTTAGTTTTAATTTAGTTTAGTTATTATTAGTTAGGTTATATTGTTATTATTAGTTTATTAGTTATTAGTTTATTAGCTTAGTTTATTTAGTTTTAGTTAGTTTACTAGTTTTTAGTTTATTTATTACTTTTTAGTTTATTAGTTAGTTATTATTACTTTAGTTTTATTACATTATTTTAGTTAGTTTATTTTTATTAGTTTTAGTTAGTTAGTTTACTTTTTAGTTATTTGGTTATTAATTTAATTATTAGTTATTAGTTTATTATTAGTTAATTTTATTATTAGTTAGTTATTTATTTAGTTATTAGTTTAGTTATTAGTTTTTTAGTCTATTAGCTAGTTATTTAATTAGTTTTAGTTTTTAGTTATTAGTTTTATAAGTTAGTTATTATTATTAGTTTTAGTTATTAATTATTACTAGTTATTTTATTTATTTTAGTTTTATTAGTTTAGTTTACTAGTTATTAGTTTTGTTTTTTATTAGTTAGTTATTATTATTAGTTTAGTTATTTAGTTTTATTTTTATTAGTTTAGTTATTAGTTGTATTAGTTTTTATTATTTATTATTAGTTAGTTTATTTGTTAGTTATTAGTTTTGTTTTATTGTTATTTATTAAGCTTTTATTAGTTAGTTTTTAATTTTATTAATTTAGTTTATTAGTTATTAGTTAGTTTTATTAGGTATTATTATTATTAGTTATTTAGCTTTATTAGTTTTATTATTTTAGTTTATTAGTTATTATTTGTTAATTTTACTTTATTTAATTTATTAGTTATTAGTTATAAGTTTTATTAGTTTATTAGTTATTAGTTAGTTTTCATTATTATTTGTTAGTTATTATTAGTTATTAGTTATTATTAGTTAGTTATTATTAATTGGTTAGTTTTATTATTAGTTTTAGTTAGTTATTAGTTAGTTATTAGTTTATTAGTTTATTAGTTTATTAGTTTTAGTTTATTAGTTATTAGTTTAGTTATTATTAATTATTATTTTATTAGTTTATTACGTTTAGTTATTATGTTTTTAGTTAGTTAGTTAGTTAGTTATTAATTTTTGGTTAGTTTATTATTATTTAGTTAGTTTTTAGTTATTATCAATTTATTAGTTTTAGTTTATATATTATTAGTAATTATTAATTTTAGTTATTTAGTTTAGTTAATATTTATTATTAGTTATTAGTTTAGTTTTATTTGGTTATTAGTTAGTTATTAGTTTTGTTTATTAGTTATTATTAGTTATTAGTTAGTTATTTAGTATTAGTTATTAGTTACTTATTAGTTTTATTAGTTTATTATTATTAGTTTTTTAGTTATTGTTTATTTCTTATTAGTTATTAGTTATTTATTAGTTTTTTTTATTATTTAGTTATTTATTAGTTAGTTTATTTTTAGTTTAGTTTTATTAGTTTAGTTTTTTAGTTTAGTTATTTAGTTTGTTATTAGTTTAGTTATTAGTTATTATTAGGTTTAGGTTTTTAGTTATTAGGTTTTTTGTTTAGTTTATTTATTAGTTTAGTTAGTTTTATTAGTTATTATTATTAGTTTTATTAGTTTATTATTAGTTATTAGTTAGTTATTATTAGTTATTAGTTTAGTTATTATTATTATTAATTATTAGTTATTAGTTAGTTATTATTATAAGTTATTATAAGTTATTAATTATTATTATTAGTTCATTAGTTTATTAGGTATAGTTTTATTGTTAGTTTTATAATTTTATTATATATTAGTTTATTATTATTATTAGTTAGTTTAGTTATTAGTTTAGTTATTAGTTTTTGGTTAGTTAGTTTATTATTATTAGTTTTAGGTTTAGGTTTAGTTATTAGTTATTAGTTAATAGTTTTTTTAGTTTTAATTTATTAGTTTATTAGTTTATTTATTAGTTTAGTTTATTAGTTTTTAGTTATTATGTACAGTTATTAGTTAGTTTTAGTTTTATTATTAGTTTATTAGGTTTTAGTTTATTAGTTAGTTATTAGTTTAATTTTAGTTAGTTTAGTTAGTTTATTATTATTAATTTAGTTATTAGTTTATTTATTTGTTATTAGTTTTATTATTAGGTTTATTAGTTTTAGTTTTAGGTTTAGTTATTAATTATTAGTTTTATTAGGTTTTAATTTAGTTATTATTATTTATTTAGTTATTATTAGTTATTAGTTAGTTATTTATTAGTTATTAGTTTATTTAGTTTTATTAGTTATTTAGTTATTAGTTTTATTAGTTAGTTATTAGTTTTATTTATTAGTTAGTTTTAGATAATTAGTTTTATTAGTTATTAGTTATTAGTTTTATTAATTTTATTAGTTAGTTATTATTTATTATTATTTATTTTATTTTATTAGTTTATTAATTTTTATTAGTTTAGTTATTTATTATTAGTTATTTATTATTAGTTATTTATTTATTAGTTTTATTAGTTTTTAGTTATTTAGGTTTTAGTTAGTTGTTATTAGTTTATAGTTTTAGTTATAGTTTAGTTTAGTTTTTAGGTTTCTTATTAGTTATTTGTTTAGTTTATTTTACTTTAGTTTATTTTAATTAGTTTTTAGTTTTGTTATTTAGTTTACTTAGTTATTAGTTTTAGTTAGTTAGTTTTTAGTTATTATTATTAGTCATTATTAATAATTAGTTTATTATTAGTTATTATTAGTTATTAGTTTTTATTTGTTATTATTAGGTTTAGTTTATCAGTTTTTTATTACTAGTTTTATTAGTTTAGGTTTAGTTATTAGTTTAGCTATTTATTAGTTTTATTAGTTTTATTAGTTCTTATTATTATTATTTAATATTAGTTATTAGGTTTAGTTTTAAGTTTTGTTATTAGGTTATTATTAGTTATTATTTATTAGTTAATAGTTTATTAGTTTATTTACTTTTAGTTATTAGTTAGTTATTAGTTAAGTTATTATTTAGTTTTTTTAGTTTTAGTTTAGTTATTAGTTAGTTTAGTTTTATTATTAGTTATTAGTTAGTTTAGTTTTTTTATTTTAGTTATTAGTTATTAATTAGTAGTTATTAGTTTATTAGTTTATTAGTTTATTAGTTTAGTTTAGTTTTTTTTATTTTTTATTAGTTAGTTTATTAGTTTAATTTTATTAGTTAGTTAATTTTTAGTTTTATTATTTATTAGTTTAGTTATTTATTCAATTATTACTTATTAGTTTATTGTTACTTTAGTTATTTAGAAATTATAATTTTATTTGTTATTTATTAGTTAGTTTAGTTATTAGTTATTAGTTATTAGTTTATTAGTTTATTATTAGTTTTATTATTTATTATTTATTATTATTATTTTTTAGTTAGTTATTAGTTATTATTATTATTAGTTATTAATTTTATTAGTTTATTTAATTAGTTGGTTTTTTAATTAATTATTAATTTTTATTTGTTATTAGTTAGTTAGTTTATTAGTTTATTAGTTTTATTAATAGTTATTGGTTTAGTTATTAGTTATTAGTTTTAGTTAGTTATTATTATTAATTTTTAGTTTAGTTTTATTTAGTTATTATTAGTTATTTGTTTTTTATTAGTTTGGTAGTCATTAGTTTTTATTAGTTATTAGTTTAGTTATTTAGGTTTATTTATTAGTCATTAGTTATTATTTTAGTTATTTTATTTTTATTATTTAGTTTTTAGGTCTTAGTTTAGCTAGTTTTTAGTTTAATTATTAGTTTTATTATTAGTTGTTAGGTTATTATTAGTTTTAGTTATTAGTTATTATTAGTTATTATTATTTTTATTAGTTTAGGTTTAGTTTTTAGTTTTAGTTTATTAGTTAATTTTATTAATTAGTTATTAGTTTATTTAGTTTTAATTTTATTTATTAATTTATTATTATTATTAGTTATTAGTTTTTAGGTTTTAGTTTAGTTATTATTAGTTATTAGTTTATTTATTTATTTAGTTTTATTATTATTAGTTTAGTTATTATTTTAGTTATTAGTTTATTAGTTTAATTAGTTATTAGTTTAGTTATTAGTTTATTATTATTAGTTTTATTAGTTTAGGTTATTATTAGTTTTCATAGTTTTAGTTTAGTTATTATTATTATTATTATTATTATTATTATTATTATTATTATTATTATTATTATTATTATTAGGTTACTAGTTATTAGTTAGATATTGTATTTATTAGTTATTAGTTAGCTATTTAGTTATTTAGTTTTTAGTTTTAGTTTTGTTATTATTAGTTTAGTTTTTAGTTATCAATTTAGTTAGTTTATTATTATTAGTTAGTTTATTATTTACTAGTTTTAGTTATTAGGTTATTATTAGTTATTAGTTTATTATTTTTATTTTTTTATAAGTTTAGTTATTAGGTTTTAATTTGTTTAGTTTTTTAATTATAATTATGTTTTTATTTTATTATTTAGTTATTAGTTTATTAGTTTAGTTATTATTAGTTTAGTTATTAGTTATTAGTTTAGTTTTTTAGTTAGTTATTATTATTAGTTTTATTATTAGTTATTAGTTTTTATCAGTTTATTAGTTAATTAATTATTATTCTTCCTTTATTTAGTTTTATTAGTTAGTTATTAGTTTTATTTATTAGTTATTAATTTTTTGTTTATTAGTCTAATTATTAGTTAGTTTTATTAGATATTATTATTAATTTTAGTTAGTTATTTATTACTAGTTATTAGTTTATTTTTTATTAGTTATTATTATTAGTTTAGTTATTAGTTTATTATTTTATTTAGTTTTTTATTTTATTATTAGTTAGTTTAGTTATTATTTTAGCTAGTTATTAGTTATTAGTTTAGTTTTACTTTTTTAGTTATTATTATTATTAGATAGTTATTATTAGTTTATATTAATTTATTAGTTTTTAGTTTAATAAGTTTTATTAGTTTTTTTAGTTTAGTTAGTTATTTAGTTTTTTATTAATTATTATTAGTTATTAGTTTTTATTTTAGTTTTAGTTAGTTATTAGTTTTAGTTTATTATTAGTTTTAGTTTTATTATTAGTTATTAGTTATTATTATTAGTAATTAGTTTAGTTATTAGTTTTGTTATTATTAGTTTATTAGTTTTGTTATTTATTTTATTTTATTATTAGTTTATTAGTTTAGTAATTTAGTTTAGTTAGTTTAGTTATTTTATTAGTTTATTTATTTATTAATTATTATTATTAGTTATTTAGATTAGTCTATTTACTATTATTAGTTATTAGTTTTAGTTTTATTAGTTATTAGTTTATTAGTTATTAGTTTAGTTTTATTTAGTTTATTAGTTTAGTTTTTTATATTTATTAGTTATTATTAGTTATTAGTTTAGTTATTAGTTTTAGTTAAATATTTTATTATTATTTAGTTATTTACTTTATTAGTTTATTATTTCTTAGTTAGTTAGTTTTATTAGTTTAGTTTAGTTAGTTATTATATAGTTATTAGTTATTCGTTTATTAATTTATTAGTTTATTGGTTATTAGTTTAATAGTTAGTTAGTTTTATTAATTTAGTTTAGTTTATTAGTTATTAGATATAGTTTTTAGTTTAGTTTTATTATTAGTTTTATTATTTTTAGTTATTAGTTATTAGTTTAGTTAGTTAGTTATTAGTTAGTTAGTTTAGTTTTTATTAGTTTATTATTATAAGTTATTAATTAATTTTTAAGTTATTATTTTAGTTAGTTTATTATTAGTTATTATTAGTTAGTTATTATTAGTTAGTTATTAGTTTAGTTATTAGTTTAGTTATTATTAGTTAATTTTTAGTTTAGTTTTATTATTTTTTTAGTTATCAGTTAGTTTAGTTATTTATTTTTAGTTTTTAGTTAGTTTAGTTATTACTAGTTAGGTTTTGTTATTATTATTAGTTTATTAGTTATTAGTTATTATTTTATTAGTTTAGTTTATTTAGTTTTAGTTAATTTAGCAGTTTTTAGTTTATTTGTTATTTTATTAATTTTTAGTTTATTAGTTTGTTATTATTAGTTTAGTTTTATTAGGTTATTTTAGTAAGTTTATTATTATTAGTTTTAGTTAGTTAGTTTAGTTTTTAGTTATTAGTTTATTAGTTTATTATTAGTTATTTTTATTATTAGTTAGTTATTTAGTTAATTATTAGTTTAGTTATTAGTTTTTTAGTTACTAGTTAGTTATTTAGTTAGTTTTAGTTTTATTAGTTAGTTATTATTATTATTTTTAGTTGATAGTTATTTTAGTTTTATTAGTTAAGTTTATTAGTTATTAGTTTAGTTTTTTATTAGTAATTTGTTATTATTAGTTTAGTTATTTAGTTTTATTTTTATTAGATTAGTTATTAATTTTTATTTTTATTATTTTTTATTATTAGTTAGTTTATTAGTTAGTTATTAGTTTAGTTTTATTATTAGTTATTGGGTTTTTTTTATTAGTTATTTAATTAGTTTATTTTATTAGTTTATTTGGTTATTATTAGTTAGTTTTATTAGTTATTATTATTATTATTTAGTCATTATTATTATTATTAATTAGTTAGGTTTATTAGTTTTATTATTTTAGTTTATTAGTTATTATTTACTAGTTTTTATTTTATTTAGTTTATTAGTTATTAGTTATTAGTTATTAGTTATTTATTTTATTAGTTTATAAGTTATTAGTTTGTTTATATTATTATTAGTTAATTATTATTAGTTATTAGTTATTATTAGTTAGTTATTATTAGTTAGTTACTTTTATAAATAATTTTAGTTAGTTATTTGTTTATTAGTTTATTAGTTATTAGTTTAGTTATTATTAGTTATTAGTTTATTAGTTTATTAGGTTTAGTTATTATGTTTTTAATTAGTTAGTTATTTATTATTTTTAGGTTAGTTTATTATTATTTAGTTAGTATTTACTTATTATCAGTTTATTAGTTTTAGTATAGTTATTATTAGTTATTATTAGTTTTAGTTATTTAGTTTAGTTATTATTTATTATTAGTTGTTAGTTTAGTTATTAGTTTAGTTTTATTTAGTTATTAGTTAGTTATTTGTTTAGTTTATTAGTTATTATTAGTTTTTAGTTTTTATTAGTTGTTAGTTATTAGTTAGTTATTTAGTTTTAGTTATTTTCTAGTTATTAGTTTTATTAGTATATTATTATTAGTTTTTTAGTTATTAGTTATTAGTTATTAGTTATTAGTTATTTATTAGTTTAATTATTTTTAGTTTAGTTTTATTAGTTTAGTTATTTAGTTTAGTTATTATTTTAGTTATTAGTTATTATTAGGCTTAGGTTTTTAGTTATTAAGTTTTTTAGTTTAGTTTAGTTATTAGTTTAGTTAGTTTTTTTAGTTATTATTATTAGTTTTATTATTAGTTTATTATTAATTATTAGTTAGTTATTATTAGTTATTAGTTTAATTATTATTATTATTAGTTATTAGTTATTAGTTAGTTATTATTATTAGTTATTATTAGTTATTAGTTATTATTATTAGTTTATTAGTTTATTAGGTTTAGTTTTATTATTAGTTTTTAGTTTTATTATTTATTAGTTTATTATTATTATTATTATTATTATTATTATTATTATTAGTTTATTTATTGGTTTAGTTATTTGTTTTTGGTTAGTTAGATTATTATTATTAGTTTTAGGTTTAGGTTTAGTTATTAGTTATTATCTTTTTAGTTTAAGTTTATTCGTATATTAGTTTAGTTTATTAGTTTTTAGCTATTTAATTTATTAGTTATTATGTTTAATTTTTAGTTTTATTATTAGTTTATTAGGTTTTAGTTTGTTAGTTAGTTATTAGTTTAGTTTTAGATAGTTTAGTTATTTTATTAGTTTTAGTTTATTATTATTTATTATTATTAGTTTTGTTGTTAGTTTATTAGTTACTTATTATTTTTATTATTAGGTTTATTAGTTTTAATTTTAGGTTTAGTTGTTAGTTATTAATTATATTAGGTTTTAGTTTAGCTATTATTATTTTTTTAGTTATTATTAATTATTAATTAGTTATTTATTAGTTATTAGTTTATTTAATTTTATTAGTTATTTAGCTATTAGTTTTATTAGTTAGTTATTAGTTTTACTTATTAGTTAGTTTTAGTTAGTTATTAGTTAATTAGTTTTATTAGTTATTAGTTGTTAATTTTATTAGTTTTATTAGTTGGTTATTAGTTATTATTATTTAGTTTAGTTTATTAGTTTATTAGTTATTATTAGTTTAGTTATTTATTTATTAGTTTTATTAGTTATTAGTTATTTAGGTTTTAGTTAATTATTATTAGTTATTAGTTTTATTTATAGTTTAGTTAAGTTTTTAGGTTTCTTGTTAGTTATTAGTTTAGTTTATTTTAGTTTAGTTTATTTTAGTTAGTTATTAGTTAGTTATTAGTTTTGTTAGTTAGTTTAATTTGTTATTAGTTTAGGTTTTATTAGTTATTATTAGTTATTTTAGTTTATTAGTTCTTAGTTATTTATTTTAGTTAGTTAGTTTTTAGTTATTATTATTAGTTATTATTTATAATTAGATTATTATCAGTTATTATTAGTTATTAGTTTTTGTTAGTTATTATTAGGTTTAGTTATTAGTTTTTTCTTATAAGTTTTATTAGTTTAGGTTTGATTATTAGTTTAGTTATTTATTAGTTTTATTAGTTTTATTAGGTTTTATTATTATTTATTTTTTGTTAGGTAATTTTATTAGTTATTAGGTTATTAGTTATTATTAGTTAGTTATTAGTTATTATTAGTTATTAGTTATTATTAGTTATTAGTTAGTTTTTTTAGTTATTAGTTTAGTTATTTAGTTTTTTTTTAATTTAGTTATTTAGGTTTTATTAGTTATTAGTTTTAGTTTATTAGTTTTTATTAGTTTTTAGTTACTTTAGGTTATTAGTTAATTATTAGTTTAGTTTTTTTAGTTTTAGTTATTATTAGTTATTGGTTTAGTTATTAGTTTATTAGTTTTATTAGTTTAGTTATTAGTTTAATAGTTAGTTATTAGTTTATTAGTTTTAGGTTTAGTTAGTTTGTTAGTTAAAGTTAGTTTACTTAGTTTTTTAGTTATTATTATTACTTAGTTAGTTTAGTTATTATTAGTTTTTAGTTATTTAGTCATTAGTTTATTTGTTATTATTATTATTATTAGTTAGTTTATTACTTTTTATTATATAGTTTTTAGTGAGTTATTAGTTTAGTTATTATTAGTTTTTAGTTATTATTATTAGGTTTAGTTTATTTATTATTTTATTAGTTAGTTATTAGTTTAGGTTTATTAGTTTTTAGTTAGTTAGTTATTAGTTAGTTAGTTTTATTAGTTTTATTATTAGTTAGTATTAGTTATTATTAGTTATTAGTTTATTAGTTTATTAGTTTAGTTTTTATTATTAGTTTATTTAGTTTTTTAGTTTTTTAGTTTTAAAATTTTATTAGTTTAGTTAATTTTAGTTTATTAGTTATTAGGTTTATTAGTTAGTTTTTGAGTTTTAGTTATTATTTATTTTAGTTTTATTAGTTAATTATTAGTTATTAGTTATTAGTTTAGTTATTTTATTAGTTATTATTATTAGTTTATTAGTTTAGTTGTTAGTTATTATTATTAGTTAGTTTTTAGTTTATTATTAGTTAGTTTTTTAGTTTTAGTTATTATTAGTTAGTTTTATTAGTTATTAGTTTAGTTATTTTATTAGTTTTTTAGTTATTAGTTATTTTATTATTAGTTTTAGTTAGTTTTTATTATTAGTTATTATTATTAGTTTATTAGTTTTAGTTATTAGGTTTATTAGTTTAGTTAGTTAGTTATTTAATTATTATTATTATTAGTTTAGTTTTATTATTAGTTATTAGGTTTATTAGTTTTAGTTTAGTTTTAGTTTATTAGTTTTATTTAGTTATTTGATTATTTTATTTATTTAGTTTTAGTTTTAGTTAATTTTAGTTAGTTTTATTGGTTTTTTAGTTTATTATTAGTTTAGGTTTTATTAGTTTATTAGTTTTATTAGTTTATTATTATTACTTTTATTTTTATTAGTTAGTTAGTTATTGTTATTAGTTTATTAGTTTTAGTTTTATTATATTAATTAGTTTAGTTAGTTAGTTATTAGTTTAGTTTATTATTATTATTAGTTAGCTTTTTTAGTTTTATTAGTTTATTAATTAGTTAGTTTTAGTTTTTAGTTTAGTTATTAGTTATTAGTTAGTTATTATTAGTTTTGTTTAATTTTTTATTAGGTTATAATTATTAGCTTTATTAGTTTAGTTAGTTATTTTAGTTTTATTAGTTATTAGTTTAGTTATTAGTTTTTTTAGTTTATTAGTTAATTATTAGTTTAGGTTTAATTATTAGTTATTAGTTTATTAGTTTTATTAGTTTTATTAGTTAGTTAGTTTATTAGTTTTAGTTTAATTATTAATTTATTATTTATTTAGTATATTAGGTTTAGTTAGTTTTATTAGTTATTAGTTTATTTATTATTATTATTATTATTATTATTATTATTATATTATTATTATTATTATTAGTTAGCTTATTAGTTAGTTATTAGTTAGTTATTAGTTTTAGTTATTATTAGTTTTATTTTATTAGTTTATTTAGTTTAGTTATTAGTTTGTTAGTTTATTATTTTTTAGTTTTAGGTTTAGTTAGTTTTTTAGGTTTATTAGTTTTAGTTAGTTAGTTTATTAGTTTATTAGTTAATAGTTTAATTTTTTTAGTTTTATTAGTTATTAGTTATTAGTTTTAGCTAGTTATTAGTTTATTACTTTTATTAGTTTTAGTTATTTTATTTATTTAGTTTTAGTTATTATTAGTTATAAGTTTAGTTATTATTATTATTAGTTATTAGTTTTATTTAGTTATTAGTTATTACTTAACTAGGTTATTTATTAGTTAGTTAGTTTATTATTAGTCTTTAGTTATTATTATTAGTTTATTAGTTATTATTAGTTATTATTTAGTTATAGTTAGTTTTGTTAGTTTATTAGTTAGTTAGTTATTAGGTTTAGATTTATTAGTTTATTAGTTTAGTTATTTAATTTTTTAGTTTTTTTAGTTTATTAGATTTTATTGGTTATTAGTTTTAGTTATTAGTTATTAGTTATTAGTTTGTTAGTTAAGTTAGTTATTATTTTGTTATTATTAGCTATTAGTTATTAGTTATTAGTTTTATTAGTTTAGTTTATTAGTTATTAGGTTTAGGTTTTAGTTTTTAGTTATTTATTATTAGTTAGTTATTTAGTTATTAGATTATTATTTCATTTGTTATTATTTTAGTTATTATTATTATTAGTAATTTTAGTTATTAGTTAGTTATTAGTTTATTAGTTTTATTAGTTGTTAGGTTAGTTAAGTTATTAGTTAATTTAGTTATTAGGTTTATTAGTTATTAGTTATTAATTAATATTTTAGTTAGTTATTAGTTTTATTATTATTATTAGTTAGGTTATTATTATTAGTTTTAGTTATTAGTTTTATTAGTTAGTTTTAGTTATTAGTTA
The DNA here is from genome assembly GCA_021442155.1 of Cymbidium sinense. Lineage (NCBI taxonomy): Eukaryota > Viridiplantae > Streptophyta > Magnoliopsida > Asparagales > Orchidaceae > Cymbidium > Cymbidium sinense. The sequence goes on along the minus strand of CM038223.1, from coordinate 144,151,426 downwards.
TTAGTTTTTGTTTTAGTTATTAGGTTTAGTTATTAGTTTAATTTTTTGTTAGTTTTTTTATTTAGTTAGTTAGTTATTTTAGTTATTAGGTTTCATTTTATTTATTAGATAATTAATAGTTTTTTATTAGATTTTTATTTATTAGTTATTAGTTATTAGTTAGTTTATTATTATTTTATTAGTTATTAGTTAGGTGATTATTAGTTTAGTTTAAGTTTAGTTTTTTTTTTTTAGTTTTATTAGTTAGTTTTATGTTTATTAGTTTAGTTATTTAGTTTATTATTATTAGTTTTTAGTTTTAGTTATTATTAGTTATTAGTTATTATTAGTTTATTAGTTTATTAGTTTTATTAGGTTTAGGTTTTAGTTTAGGTTTTAGTTAGTTATTAGTTTTAGTTATTATTTAGTTATTAGTTTAGTTTTTATTAGTTATTAGTTATTAGTTTAGTTATTAGTTATTATTATTAGTTAGTTATTATTAGTTATTAGTTTTAGTTATTAGTTTAGTTATTATTAGTTATTAGGTTTTTAAAACACATATCACACCATGCACCATTCTAACATAAAGCTAGAAGTGGTGACTTAATCTAATGTGTTTGTATTAAGACTTATGTGGTATGTCCTAACTTCGCATTAAGGTTAATATTTTCTAAGTGTGAAAGGATTCAATTTAAAGGGTGGTTTCACTTCAAGTGCTTTAATTGATTGGCAAGTTTTAATTTGTGTTTTCTTTGGTTTTATATGACCTACACTTAGTAACTAAGTGTTATAAAGAGAAGAAAGATAATTGCTCTCTTTCATCCTTACCTTAAGCCAGTTCCTAAAGCATGTTAATTTGATTTAGTTCTCTTTATGAAATGGCTTATTACACATTTTAAACTAATCCTATGTTTAGGTTCACTTTAAATGATCCTATTCAACATGAAAAGCATCTTAGGATTAACTTAATTAAATTACTATCATATGATATATATCAAGTTATTCATTTCCATCACATGTAGCATGCATATGACTTAATTCTAAGTATAACTATACATGCAACATATTTCCTTTAGCACACTTTAAATGAAAGATACATATGTGTATTTTATAGAAAATGGGATTTTCACTCATTAGCTAAATGCACATACAAGTGTATAAAATTTTTAATTGGATCTTCGCCAATGGTAAACCAAGGGAGTGAGGTAAAGACCTCCTCAGGACTACTTAAAGCCTTGCGTCCCCGAAATATCTAGACTAGATATACCCACTATTCTTGAATACACATGAATGCATAAATGACTACAAGAATGGAAAATCATGCAAAAGTTATAGTTCTTTCAATTGAAAGGAGATTTTCATTCATTAGCTAAATGCACATACAAGTGTATAAAAGTTTTAAGCAAATACTTCATCATTGTTAAACCATGGGAGTCAGGTAAAGACCTCCTTAGGGAAACTTCAAGCCTCACATCCCCGAAATATCCATACTAGATATACCCACTATTCTTGAATACACATGAATGTACAAATGACTACAAGAATGGAAAATCATGCAAAAGTTGTAGTTATTTCAATTAAAATGAGATTTTCATTCATTAGCTAAATGCACATACAAGTGTATAAAATTTTTAAGCAGACACTTTGCCATTGTTAAACTAGGGGAGTCAGGTAAAGACCTCCTTGGAGCTACTTCAAGCTTCGCATCCCCATAATGTCCATACTAGATATACCCACTATTCTTGAATACACATGAATGTACAAATGACTACAAGAATGGAAAATAATAAAAAGTTGTATTTCTTTCAATTGAACTATTTATACATGTGAGCTAAAATTCTATCTTAATTCTAACATAGAAATACATAGGAATGAATTCAAACAAATGTTGTGTATTTTTTAAATGGGCTATACACTTGTTAACATTCAAACTTTATGTAAATCCATATATTCTAAAGAAAGAGAACTCCATATCACATGTTCTAAGCCATAGACACATGCAAGCTTATAAATATTTATAAGTATTATCACTCCAAATATTATAGCTGATTTATATATTGTTTAAAAATAATTCTGATTTAATAGTGATAATAGCCACACATATTACAAATTTAATTCAACACATGCAAGATTAACTTAAAGAAAATTTCATTTTATTTAATTAATTTTGAAAAGATGAATGTATGATTTCAAATGACATAAAAAATTTAGTATGATTGGAAAGGAATAATAAGACATAAAACACATATTTTATTCAATCAAACTAATTCCTAAGGACAACCATGTCAAATAAAACCACCTAAAATAAACCAAAGCTTTTTTTATGTTTCATTTTTGAAGTCATGTTTAATTTGTTTTAAGAATGTGAAGAGAAGTTTGCTGATCTTAACCCATTCCTATGTTTATGATTTAATTTGGTTTAATGAAAACGTAGTTAGGAGAATTTTATGAGTTAATTAAGTCATCTTTATGCTTTAAGTACATTAATTAACCCTTACTTATATCACCTTAACATAACTAATCCAATAATTATGAGCCAATATGAAATGCATAAAATAAAATTGCAATGATCCTAAGAAATGAAAGGGCCTAATGCAATTTGGCTCATAATTAATGATTAATTAAATTAAGAGATTTAACTAAGTACACCTATGATTTTCCACACATGTGAGCTAACCATAATTTTCTTAAATGACTTTATGCTATTAAACACCTAAATACCTACCCCTAAATTAAGTAATTAGGATCTGATGTATTTTAGATTTTAATTAGATTAATGAATTCACTAATCACCTAATTAAATTTAAACTTAATTGCCACATGAGTTAACTAACATCCAAATGACGTAGACTTAGGGAAAATATTGGGAAAGAGATCCCAATTTAATCCCTAAGTCTCCTCACTATTAAATAATGATAAATGAGCCCAATTAATTAATTAATTTACTGTTCATGTGATTAATTAACCCTTAATCAAGTTAAGAGAGTAATTAAAGCTCAATTAGCTAATTCTCCTAATTAACTAACCAATAAATCCCAAGAAAATTAGGGGAGGCATAAGCCATCCTCCTAAATAATCTTAAAAATTTTAGAGTTAATTAATTAATTAAGGAGTAATTAAAGTAATTAATTCTTTAATTAAACCCTAATTAAGCTCTAATTATTATTCTAAATCAATTAAGGAAATTTTTAATAAATTCTTCTCTGAAATACCTTTAAAAAGAATATTATTTATATTTTTATGATTTTTCTATGATTTAATATGATTTTTCAAAGTTTCAACTTATTTAAATGATTTTTCATGATTTTTATAAAGTTTATTAATTTATTTTAACTAAATTAGACTATTTGAGCTTCAAAATATAAAATCTCCCAATCCAAAAACTTGTTTAACTCAAAATTTTTATGTAATGTGTATCCTATCTTTAGTTTCAATCTATAAAAATTTCAAATCAATCTGATGTGTATTTTTTATTTATTTAATGAAATTTAATTTTTAATGAAACTTCAATTAAGCTCAAAATATTGAATACCATTTTGGCATTTTGGATTTGTTGGATTTCTCTTAGAAAGACAAATTCGACGAGCTCTTGTTTGCATTTTTTAGTTAAGTATTTTATTTTTTATGAATTTTTGAAGTTCTAGGTGATTTAAATAATTTTTAAAAGCAAAAAATCCAGAATTTCATACTTATCACAGTCAACACCGCACGGCACTGACATGGCAATGTGGTGCCATGCGGTGCCAAGCGATTAGCTGCATGGTTCCGTGTGGCATGCGACGCCACGTGGTCTCGCGCGATTAGCTAGCGCGGTGCCGCGTCAGCAAATGAGTGGGAAAGGGAGAGAGGGCACGCAATTCTGATCAGACCTTTCAATCATGAATCAGATTGTATAGATCGAATCCACATGATTTGAGGGCCAAAAAAGTGCGGATCTAGCATGAAATTGCAGCTGTCCATTTTCCAACTGCAGGATCAGATGGTTGCTGCTTCCGATTGGTGAAAGCGATAGGAACACTATAAATCGAGAATTTTGAGATTTTTGTGAAATATGAACAAAATCTTATCCAAATGAGCTATTTCACATAGATTCACACCAGAAAGCTTCTATTTTTATATTGGAACTAAATATAATAAAAAATACAATAATTTTCTGAAGAAATTCCTAAAATCATGCCAGAATCATTACAAATGAAAGCTCCTAAGGCCGGCTACGACTCTTGAAGATTACCTCACCAAGGAAGATTTCTAATGGTGGTGATGATCAGAGCACACTCCTGAATGCAAAAAAGAAACTTTGGAATGGATCTAGACTATTGCCTCCCTTTGGAATAATGTATCCACCAATGGCCGCCGCTTCCTCGCCAAAATTTGCTTCATTTTGATGGTTTTTACTCCAAAATGAAGTGAGAATGGTTGCTGGTTGGTTTGGGTGCTCTAAGGGAGTGAAATGAGGGCAAGAGGATAAATTTTAAGGCTTCTACTTTCTTATCTCTTTTTTTTTTCAAAAAATCCCCTTTTTTTGTGATTTTTTACCCATGGTGGATGTCCTATGGCTTGGGGTGATTGGGAATGGTAGGAAATCATCCTCAGTGGCTTCATTTAGTGGAGGAAAGTGTGAGAATGAAGCCAAGGCAAGGGTAGTGGGAATCCTTGCTTGCCAAGTGTTCTAATTAGGAAGGTGAGGTGAATTCACCTCCCTATGAGTCATGGCTAACCCCACCACCTCTTGGGTTAGGTTGGTCAGTGTCTTTGGAGCCTAGGTAGACCAATGGATGAGTGTCAAGTGGCCAAAAAGAGAAATGACCATTTAGATGAGTGTCTTTTCTTATGGGGTGCCCTTGAACTAAGGGAAAAGTGGTCATTTAGCATTGGATTTGATTTGGGCAGATTTGAAATGAGTCAAAAGTGAGTTGGACCAAATTTCATATCATTTGGAGTTCATTTGGTTCAATTTATTGGGTCAAATTGGGTCAAAATAGGTTAGGTTGACAAATTGGTCAAATTGTATCAAATTAAGGGTTGGGTCAAGTTCAAATGACCATTTAGAGTACATTGGTTCAATTGGTTTCAATCAAATTGGCCTAGGTTCAATTTTGATTTGACTTATGTTGGTAATTTAGGTTAATTTGGGTCAACTTGGGTTAAGAGTGTCAATTGGGTTAGCTTTGGATCAATTGAAGGACAAGTCATGTTCAATGTTGATTTTGGGTTGATTTGAATCATTGGTTTCAATGGATTTGGCTTAGGTGGTTTGGCTAGTTTGGGTTCATAAGGGTTAAAGGGTTGACTTTGTCAATGGTCTAGGTTAACTTGGTTTGACCCAACTTATGACAATTGCTCAATCTAAGGTTATCAAAAATCATGTCATGAAGTTTGGATCTGCTTGATTTTGAGTTGAGTTTGATTTAGCTTGATGATTGTAGATTCCATTTATATTTGGATAGATGATTGAAGGAATGATTGATTTAAGAGAAAATTCATTGGTATTTTTGATTTGGATAGGATTTGGCCAAGTTCAAGGAATTGGCTTAAAGGGCTTGAATTGGGTTTTGACTTGATTTTGGACTTGATTTTGGTCATGGAACTCAAAAATAAGGTTAATGGAGAATTTTGAGCTTGGATTTGATCGTGCGATTGAATCATTTGAAGTTGGATTTGAATTGTAATTTGATAGTTTGATTGAAGGATTGAATTGAAATTTGAGAAAATCAAATGAATTTAGAATAATTTGAATTTGGTTAAGGCTAAGTCCATAGGTTGAAATCAAAGGGCTTCGGAAGGGTTTTGAATTTGAGTTTGATCATGGATTTCAATCAAATGATTTAGAATTTAGATTTGGATTTGGATTTGAAATTGAGTTTGAGGTTTGGTTGGAAATTTGGATTTGAATTGAATTTAAGAAGGTGTACATGGATTGGATTTAGGCTACATTATAGATGATTTTATTAGGTCCCTAAGGCATGGCCTAATCATATGATTAACCCTTCAAAGTCTCTAGGCTTAGGTTAAGTTTTCACCTAATCACTAAAATTATTTTATGACTAGGGAAGTCTTAATGTCTAGATGCCCCCTAAGTCTAAGAAGAGGAGGTTGAAAACTCACTCCAAAAGTGAGGTCAAGAAGATTTAGATTTTATTTTTTATTTATTTTTTAATTTATTTTTTAGGTTTAGGTTTTCAGTTTATTTTTATTTTATTTTATTTTATTTTAAGTTTATTTTATTTTTATTTAGTTTTTATTTTGCTTAGGTTTTTATTGTTAGGTTTATTTTATTTTTTAGTTTATTTTAAGTTTTTATTTATTTTATTTTAGTTTAGTTTTATTTTTATTTTATTTTATTTTTAGGTTTAGGTTTAGGTTTTAGTTTTGGTTTTTATTTTATCTTATTTTTTTATTTAGATTTATTTTATTTATGTATTTATTTTTTAAGTTTTTTGGGTTTAGGGTTTAAAGTTTAGGGTTTAGGGTTATTTTAGTTTAGTTTATTTTAGTTAAGGTTTAGGTTTATTTTATTTTGTTTATTTAATTTTTATTTTAGGTTCAGAGTTTTTTTAGTTTAGCGTTTAGGTTTTATTTTTTATTTATTTTTAAGTTATATTTTTAGGGTTTAGGGTTTTTAAAGTTTAGGGTTTAGCATTTAGGGTTTTAGGGTTTAGGGTTTAGGCTTCTAGGTTTAAAGTTTAGGGTTTAGGGTTTAGGGTTTAGGGTTTAGGGTTTAGGATTAAGGGTTCAGGGTTTTTAAGGTTTAGGATTTCAGGTTTAGGGCTTAGGGTTAGGGTTTTTTTTAATTTTTTAATTTTTTTTTAAATTAAGTAAACCAGTAGGTTTAGGTTTATTTAGTTTATTTAGTTTAGTTTTTTATTTTAGTTTATTTTTTATTTTTTTATTTAGGTTTATTTTTATTATTATTTAGTTTAGTTTATATATTTTAGATTTATTTATTTTAGTTTATTTTTTAGGTTTAGGTTTAGGTTTAAGTTTATTTTTTTAGTTTAGTTTTATTTTTATTTTATTTTTTAAGTTTAGGTTTTATTTCTTATTTTTAGGTTTAGGTTTAAATTTTTTATTTTATTTTTTTTTAGGTTTAGGTTTTAGATTCTTATTTTAGGTTTATTTTTAGGTTTTATTTTTTAGGTTTAGGTTAGGTTTAGGTTTAGATTTTATTTTGTCTATTTTAGTTTAGGTTTAGGTTTATTTTGTATTTATTTTAGGTTTAAGTTTTTTTTTAGTTAAGGATTTAAGTTTTTATTATTTATTTTTAGGTTTTTTTAAGGTTTATTTTTTAGATTTAGGTTTTTATTTAGTTTTTATTTTATGTTTAGTTTTTATTTTACTTAGTTTTTTTTATTTTAAGTTTTATTTTATTTTTTAATTTAGTTTAGCTTTTTAATAATTTTATTTAATTTTAGTTTTTATCTTTTATTTTATTTCAATTTTAGGTTTAGGTTCTTATTCTATCTTTTTATTTTATTTTATTTAAGTTTAGATTTATTTATTTATTTTATTTTTAGGTTTCATTTAGTTTAGGTTTAGGTTTTTTTAGATTTATTTATTTATTTTATTTTTAGGTTTCATTTAGTTTAGGTTTAGGTTTTTAGGTTTTTAGGGTTTAGGGTTTAGGGTTTAGGGTTTAGGGTTTAGGGTTTAGGGTTATTTTAGTTTAGTTTACTTTAGTATAGGTTTAGGTTTATTTTATTTCATTTATGTTTTTATTTGAGATTTAGATTTTTTTTTTTAGTTTAGGGTTTAAGTTTTATTTTTTATTTATTTTTAAGTTTTATTTTTAGGTTTATTTTTTAGGTTTAGGTTTTTATTTATTTTTTATTTTATTTTATTTTAGGATTAATTTATTTTTATTTTACATTTAGTTTTTTTATTTAGGTTTTTTATTTTTAGGTTTATTTTTTTTAGTTTAGTTTAGGTTTTTATTTATTTTATTTTAGTTTAGTTTTTATTTTTTATTTTCTTTATTTCTAGGTTTAGCTTTAGGTTTAGGCTTTAGTTTAGGTTTATATTTTATCTTATTTTTTATTTTATTTAGTTTTAGGTTTATTTATTTATTTTATTTTTAGGTTTTGTTTAGTTTAGGTTTAGGTTTTTAGGTATTTAGGATTTAGGGTTTAGGTTTATTTTAGTTTAGTTTATTTTAGTTTAGGTTTAGGTTTATTTTATTTTATTTATTTTATTTTTAGTTCACCATGCGAACACTTCTATATTCTAGCTTTCCTATAAATGCATCCCTACATCACAACCCCTACACCAAAACTCTAATCTACTCAGAATATCTAAAATGAGGTAACTCATGATTGCTATACAGACTCTCTTGACATCACGGTTGATAGCCCTCTGATGTTAGTATACTATAATAAAGTAGTCCCGGGATGACGAAACTGTGGGATCTTAATGAGGACTATCTCCATTTTTTTTAGACATTCATTTATGTCATGCCATGCCACATACTCCACTAGACACTAATTCATATCATAGATATATATATATATATATATATATATATATATATATATATATATATATATATATAATTGAGAGTTCTCTCTTACTGTGTAAGAGGGGTAATTAACTATGAATGTTTGCATTCATAGGAAGAAAAACCTAGATCAAAATAAACCGTAACATAATATTAGGAGAAATCCGGTTGTATATATATCAATCTACCTCATGAAGAACATACTCCAACCCATACCAATAAAGATGGCAAGGAGTTTCCAAAAAGATTTTTTTGTGAGCAATGAACCAAATAGTGGCAGTCCTAATTTAAATAAGATTATAAGTCTAGTTTAATAGTTTTAGTATAATTAGGCTATATCAATTTCTTCTTTCTATATATGCTTTTTTTACAACACTAAGAATTATAAGTCCTCAATCATTTCAATATATCACATAAAAAAATCATTTATCTAAAAGTTTTTGTTTTTTTTTTCTTTAACTTAAGAGTCACAAGTATAACTCTAGATGATACAAATTTATAATCTCTTATAGTTGTATTAGGTTGACTACCTTTATAGCAATTGATCTTTAGCTTATTCACTTAAGATAATGAAACCATGAAATCCTATGTGCATTATTTCTACCTTTTCTTGTATGTTTATCATTGCTTAATATTCTTATGGGCACATCATATTTTCTTAATTGGTCAATGGTAATTTAATATTATTAACATAAAAAAATTTAATTGGAGAAATAATTCTCACTTGATTATGGTGATTCACACTTAATCTTGAGAATTGACTAGTTTCAAAATGTAGAGTACATTATCAAAATAATGGGCATTGACTCTTAGTCTTCCTAATTTTAACATAAGCGAACTAAGATACATATATTTTCTTTTATCTAGCGCATCCCTAAGTGATGCTTTTGATTGTAACTAACCTTAAGGAGCTTAGTCCCATTTGTGGATTGATCAACTGATATTTTATGTTTAACTTGACTTGATCTTAATCAAGGGCAGAACAAGTCGATTTTTTCAGGGTGGGCAACCTAATTATAAAATTTCATGACAAATATCCTTATTATTATTTTTTTATATTTGAAAATAATATTAAATTCATTATCATTTTTATAATTTTAATAGGCATCATATTTCTATATAAGATCTATGATAATTTTATTTATTTCATAGAAAAATAAGATATATATATATATATATATATATATATATATATATATATATATATATATATATATATATATATAATTATTAAAATCTAGTTTAATAAAAAAATTTAATCATTAAAGCTTGAGAGAAATCTCAATTAGGGCTTTATGTGAACTTGATATTAATGGTTGATTATCTTATAAATTCAATTAATATTATAATTAACTATTAATATGTATATATGATTTATAGATATTAATGTATACATATTCAATATTTTAAAAAGAATTTTATATTGTAAATATATAAAAATAAATATAAGTTATAAATAAATATAATTATAATATAGAAGTTTTAATAAAAATTTATTACCTAAAACTAAGAAAAAAATATAAATATAGTTAATAATAATATGTTGAAATATAATCTTCATAATAAGTGCAAATTACTTTTTTAAAGCTAAATAGTACCACATTGCCCATTCTTACTCTTTTAAATTCAATTGTATAACATACTCCTCTTATTTAACCACACATTGCTTGGGAAAGCTAAATTATTATTTTTATATAGGTAACTATAGATAGTATTCTATTGATGTGTAAAATTATGTGAGTTGATAAGTTTGGAATATTGGTTAAAATATTTAATAAAATATATTTTTATTTATTATTATGATCAAAATAAATAAGTTGTTTGTGATAGAAATAATTAAAGTTAGAATATATAATAAGATAAATAATTATGGATAAAAATAAGTTTTAATTGACAGGGGGAAAAACTATTTAAAAAATTAGAGAAAATTATATTATGAAAAAAAATTTAGGGTGAGCGATACCTATATGTAGTTACGCCCTTGATCTTAATGACATGAATTTTCATATTTAGTATTAGTTGTCCTTTTTCTTTTCTTTTTTTTTCAGCAAAATAATTATTTTAATTAAAATTATTTTTATCTTCTATTATAAATTAGTTGCCTCATCAGTTGACTTGAGAATCAAAATTGTGGAGCTGAGCAAGACCTCAAATTTGAATTTAATTAATTAATTAAGCTGATATTTAAGTCGGAAGAGGCTCTATAAATCAAATTTTCATCGCGGCGGAAAGCTTGCCAAGATTTCTTACGCAACCATATGAAATAATTTCCGCAAATCGAGGCTGCTTGACTAAGGAGTTTTTCCAGTTTTAAGGTACGGGTCGACCCGCCCGATATGCTGCCTGGCCTGATTGATATTTCTAGCCAGCGCATTGACCGCCAGTCACGTCCACACCCATTAAGCCCACGTCGCAGAAACCTTCCATTATAACTGAAACGACAAGTTCGTCTGAACTCCATATCGTTTGCCTTAAAATCCTGCGCATTATCAATTTAGGCATTATTCTCTTTCGATGAATGCCATTAAAGTATCATTAATCTTCTTCCTCCTCTCCTTCACCACCCTTTCCTTCTCTGCAGAATCCCTTTCCTTCTCCAATCCCTGCAGCATCGCATGGTGGTGCCGCCGCGTGCCGCACCCAGAGGCTTGCCAATACCATCTTTCCGCTCACAGCCACAGGCTCAAACACCACTCCGATTTCTACAGGCTCTCCATTAAGGCAGCACTCGACCTTTCCATCCACGCTCACAGACGCATCAAGCGGGTCGCCGTAAGCTTCAAGAAGGAGCCCGGCAGAACTGCGTTGCTCGACTGCTGGAATCTTTTCGGCAGAACAATAGTTCAGCTAAACCACACTTTGTCACTTTCAAGCAGCAACCGCAGTGCTGCTCTCGACGCGCAGACATGGCTCAGCGCCGCCCACACCAATCTGTACACCTGTCGTCATGGCTTCTCCGAGATCCAATACGCAAACACGACTTTCATTTATGCTATCACGCGATACAACGTTGTCTCCGACCTCATCAGCAACTGCCTAGCCATCAATAGCGCCTCCATGACTAGCGAGGAAGCGCTAGAGCCGAGATGGACGTCGTTCGCCAGTCGGACGCTGCTTTCCTCTCATGCAGATATTGTTGTTTCCCAGGATGGCTCTGGAAACGTCCACACCATCAAATCCGCTCTCGAAGTCGCCGCGGTGGAGAGGATGCATACAAATAGAAGGATAGTGATTTATGTCAAGTCTGGAGTTTATGCCGAGAATCTGGAAATAGTGAGCACGCTGTATGATATCACAATCACCGGGGACGGTATAGGGAACACCATCATTACCGGCAACCGGAGTGCTGCTTCTGGCTACACTACCTTCAGCTCTCCAACCGTCAGTAAGAAACGCACAAGTTATTGAAATTTACTTATTGAATCTTAAACTGATATAATCGAAGAGAGAGAAACGCTCCCGAGAAACCAAGGTTTCATAATAAGAAAAAAAAAGATTTGGGTGAATAAATTTGGCCACCATTTTCTGAATTCAATTTGTCAAATTATTCAGTCAAATTAAATACAATCTAAATTTCTTAAACTTTAAATATATATGCCATGTCCAACGCCTTTTAAATATCACTGTCCTATTACGTATATACTGTGCCATATAAGTGAGCATGTTTAAAATACGTATAGTTTTTGTAAAAATCCTTTCCAAATACTACAATTATACTAATTTAAATTTTTAAGCATATTTTATTTAATATTCCATAGAAATTTTGATTGATATTAGCATATTATAGTCTTACATATTTTGCGTTTATGTGACAGCTAAAAAAACTACGCCAAAAAAACTACACTGCAGCACAAAAAATACAGTCAGAAATTAAAAAAAAGCCAAAACAAAAAACCACACTGTCAGTCCTATCTCATTTTTATGGGCCTGTAAAAATCAGTCAATCTTCTTTAGTTTTATAAATTTTAGCTATAAAATTGACAAGTTATTGTCTTTCATTACTTTTTGCTCTTAATATCTTAGTTGGGAGTGTTTGAAGTTCCGATAAAGTTTTACGTCGGAATTCTAATAATAGCGTACCACATAGTTCTCATTTAATACACAATTATTATGTATATAATTGTGAATTGTTATGTAATATTGTGAATTAATATATATTAACTGCAAGATAATATATAGTATTTGTATACACATTAATGTAAGTAATATATAATAATTCTCAATCAATATATAATAGTTGTGTATTAAATGAGCATCACATGATATTATGATATTGGAGTATGGATGTTGAGTTACATCTAGACTCCACAAATATTAATTTCCCTTTATTTATATGTGGCATATAAAGATGGGATCATCAAGTATAACATGATGATATAATGAAAAAAAGTGGTGTAAGAAATGCATTAATTTAATTGAATTAAACAAAAGAATAGCTAATAATTTTTTTCTTGGCAATTAGATGTATTTGGTGACGGGTTTATTGCGACGGGCATCACAATCCGAAATACGTATGGTCCGGGCTCGCAGGCGGTGGCGCTGCTATCCGGGTCGGACCGGTCCGTATTTTACAGATGCAGCATTGAGGGCTATCAGGACACGCTGTGCGTCTACACGCAGCGCCAATTCTACCGCGAATGCGACATCTACGGCACCATTGACTTCATATTCGGCAACGCTGCGGCGGTGATCCAGAACTGCAACATCATCGTCCGGACGCCGCTAAAGGGAGAGGCCAACGTGATTACTGCGCAGGGGCGCAGTGACGATAACCAGAACACTGGGATCGTAATCCAGTTCTCCAAAATCTTCGCCGCGCCGGAGTTCTGGCCCAAACACCGGACCGTAAAGTCGTACCTCGGCCGGCCTTGGCTTCCCTACTCCCGCACGGTTTATATGCAGAACTTCATTGATAGCATCATCGACCCGGCTGGTTGGTTGCCGTTCAAGGGCCACATAGGTCTCGACACGCTCTACTATGCCGAGTTCAATAACACCGGGCCGGGAGCTAGAGTTTTGAGACTGCGGGTTAAGTGGAAGGGATTTCACATCTTTTTCCGGTCTTCGCAGGTTACGCAGTTCACGGTAGGTAGGTTTCTCGCCGGCATGACTTGGTTGCCGGCGACGGCAGTGCCCTTTGATTCCGACCTGTGATTCTGGAACCAAAATGATTAGGTGTGGATTAAAACTTGCAACTGATTTAGTTATTATTTTATTTAAAGCTTTTTGTTGTTGGATTGTTTATCCGGCCACTACCATGTGTCGCGTGCTGTGATTATAGTTTAATCCAATAACAAGTATAATATTTGACGACAACAAAGAAAAGCTAACGCATTAAATTGGTGAGACTAGGGCTGCCTACAACACGAGAAAATATTAATGTCATATAAAAATTATTTAATATCGTATGTCTCATATTTATTCGAATCCTAATATATGCAGACTCCGTATATAATATTTTTCTCCCTCAACACGCTTTCACCTTGATAGATGCACATTTCATTTTGCAGTCACGACGCTTAATGATATGAACCCAAGTCATCTAATTGCCAATTTGGAACATACAACAATAAGGAACAGAAACTACATAGAGTGAAACGATGTAATAGACAGAAAAATCCGGTGAAGATTACAATTATACAAAATAAATGACTCTTACAACAACATTTTCCAAAGGACTGTCCTCAAGATGCAGAGAGAGAGCCTAACAAGAATCAAGAACTCGAACCGCCAATAAAATACAAGGCCATAGAAATAATTAAATAGAACCAACTACAAGCTCCACGTACTGAGCGAAATCGAGCGACAAAAGCAAGCACGGATTGTAGCAATCAGTTACAAATGATATAGCAGACCAAGATAGAAAGAGAGCAGAAGAAAACTATAAATAGGGATGAGAAAAGCAAAGAAAGGGATGAAAAATTATCTCAAGAAATCTCCTCCTCTGTTTCCAGCCCTCTCTTCTTCTTCCCCGAAGTAGTTCCATGGTGGATCCTCACTGGAGGGTCTCCCCTCCGGCGAAATCACCGGTGAACTCCCTCTGGTTCCTCTTCTCCCCTCTGCTTTCTCTCTCTGGAGGCGTATCGACAGCGGTCGAGAGGCAGAATGAAAACCTAAGGCCCTTTCTCCTGCTGAAGCTTCCCCGATAAGTGTATCCAACGGCTCGAACAGCGCCACTTGGATTCCACTCCTTCACATCCTACGGCAACCTGCAAAAGGAAAGATCAAACCGACAGGAGAAGAACACTTGGATCCCATTAACAGATCAGACGGCAGCGGATTAAAGGCAAGACGCGGCAAGAAAACACAGATCCTAAGGTAGAGATTACACTTCCCGAATCCAACGGCTTACAAACAGCGCAAGAAACACTCAATCCGTGTGTTAGCATCCAACGGCCGTGTTAAAAGGCAAATCCAGGTCGGTAGGGTTCCAACACTCGGCGAGTCAACTCAGAGCTGAATCAAACTCAAGTTTCACCCAACAGACCCAATTGGAACAGCAAACAGACTTAATCCAGAAAATAGCTCTTATCATTGGTGCTCTTGTTGAGTCCCACAACTCACACCTACAACACTCAGAAAATGGCAGAAGGAACCAGAAACACTTCCAAAACACTTGAAGAATGTGTTACCAGATTGAACAATAATGAACAACAAATGACCTCAATCACTATGGCATTGAATGAAATATCAAAGAGATTGTGACAATAGAAAAGCAGTTAGAAAAATAACCTCAAAGCCAGGTATGTGATGCATCCCTTTATGAATCCTATTCCCCAAACAGACCACATACACACACACCCATGTCAATGCCTATTAAAATAGATATGCCCAGATTTAATGGAGACAACCCTAAAGGGCATTTGAGCATTCAATATCACAATTTATCGAAGAGCAGTTCTTAATTGCCTCGGTTACATGGATGGACTTAGTATCAATATATGCATCTTAATAAGCATTAAACTCATGGACATAATTTAAAGAACAAGTTATGCGAGATTTGGCCCATCTTTGTCTAGATTTAAGGGGTGAACTTGCTAAATTACAACGGAAAAAATCTGATCAGCAATTTTATAATGACTTTGAGGAATTAAATCGGATATCGGTATTCCACGAATTATTACAGGCTTTTGAATGGTTTAAGGCAAGATATAAAAAGGGAGGTAAGAGCATTGCAGCCTAGCTCACTACAGCAAGCCTTCCAGTTAGCTAAATTGATGGAGGATAAGCTTGCTGAAGATATAACAATGCCAAGAAACTACAAGATCAGTCAACCCCCAGCACTAAAACAACCTCAATTCTGACAGCCTCCTCCCACACCAACCAACAAAGCAACAATCAAAATAAAGCGACCAATAACAATCAGGCTAACACCAACACAACTAGAAGGGAAGGGAGGAAGGGATTATGTTTTAATTGTGAAGAAAAATACCACAAAGGGCATATATGTCAAGCCAACTTATGTGCCTTCATGATGGTCAATGAAGACCAAGACTATCAACTACAGCATGATATTCCACCAGAAATTCAGTGGATACAAGAAGAGACATTAGAAACAAGCTTAAAATATCAGCCATTCAATCCAGGTTAAAGACAAAAGACATATAAGTGTCTAATTATAAATAGTCTAAATAGTTATCAATAATTCTGACCATTGAATTAGCCTAGAAGTATAAGTCAGATATAGCCCAATCTATAGAGTACCATAGAGCATAACTGCAAATAGGATAGTCCACAGTAATAAGTCAGTGGGCATAACAATCATTGACAGCCCAAATAAGAGGGACAAACAGAGCAGTGTCACATAATCCAGCCACATACAAAGGAAATTTTATTTTCAGAGAGGTTGGACAGACCCATATAAATCAAGAAGCTCAAAACTAACATGAAACAAATGGCCGATAACATAGAAGAGAGCTTCAATCCAAGACTACGATAATACAGACAAGCTTTTACACTACAACCAGTGAGAAATCCTATCAAGTGAGATCAACAATTACGAAACCTTAAAATGGGAAGGAAATGTTTATAGCGAGATGTTCCTTGGATGATAAATAAAGAAATACAGAAAACATCCCCAGAAGTTGACCTTGAGGACAAGGTCAGTGTGAGGAGGGGAGTAATGATATGAACCCAAGTCATCTAATTGCCAATTTGGAACATACAACAATAAGGAACAGAAACTACAGCTACGGTAGAACAGTAAACCATTGGACAAGCAGACAGAAAAATCCAGTGAAGATTACAATTATACAAAATAAATATGCTCTTACAACAACATTTTCTAAAGAGAACTGTCTATATACAAGATGAGCAACAAAGAGCCTAACAAGAATCAAGAACTCCAGAAACTGGCCAATAAAATACAAGGCCATAACAGAAATAACGTCAAATAGAACCAACTACAAGCTCCACTGTATACAGAACGAAATCCAGAATGACAAAAGCAAACTGCTTAATGGATTGTAACAGAAATCAGTTACAAATGATATAGCAGACCAAGATAGAAAGAGAGCAGAAGAAAACTATAAATAGGGATGAGAAAAGCAAAGAAAGGGATGAAAAATTATCTCAAGAAATCTCCTCCTCTGTTTCCAGCCCTCTCTTCTTCTTCCCCGAAGTAGTTCCATGGTGGATCCTCACTGGAGGGCCTCTCCTCCAGCGAAATCACCGGCGAACTCCCTCTGGTTCCTCTTCTCCCCTTTGCTTTCTCTCTAGAGCGTATCGACGGCTCGAACGGTCGAACGAGACGAATGAAAACCTAAGGCCCTTTCTCCTGCTGAAGCTTCCCCGATAAGTGTATCCAACGGCTCGAACAGCGCCACTTGGATTCCACTCCTTCACATCCTACGGCAACCTGCAAAAGGAAAGATCAAACCGACAGGAGAAGAACACTTGGATCCCATTAGCCGGCGGGGGATTAAAGGCAAGACGCGGCAAGAAAACACAGATCCTAAGGTAGAGATTACACTTCCCGAATCCAACGGCTTACAAACAGCGCAAGAAACACTCAATCCGTGTGTTAGCATCCAACGGCCGCGTTAAAAAGGCGCAAATCCAACGGATCAGAGAGCAGCCGGGTTCCAACACTCAGAACTGAGTCAACTCAGAGCTGAATCAAACTCAAGTTTCACCCAACAGACTCAATTGGAACAGCAAACAGACTTAATCCAGAAAATAGCTCTTATCACTTAATTATCATCCTTTTCACGTTTACTATCATTTTAGTGAATGTAAATATCTCTGTTATTTTTTTTTTAAAGATTTGCATGCATATAATAAAATTCTTTAAATATATTTTTCTATTCATTCTAAGGGTTTTTTAAAAGTAATTGTAAGAGTTTTTTGAGATCATTTTTATTTTTAACTTTTTTTAATTTAATTTATTTTATTTTTAAATTTGAAATAAATTGTATTTAAGTATGAGTTGTTTCAAAGTGATCTACATATTAAAAGTAATTTTAAGTATTTGTAAATTATATAATTTTTAAAATAAAAATTTTAATACTTATAAAATATACTAAATAAATAAGATTTTTAAAATAACATAAAAATAAAAAAATATAAATTTGATCACCAAGGACTTTCAAATAACATAAAAATAAAAAAATATATATAAATTTGATCACAAAGGACTTTCAAAATTGGATGCTTAAGTTAAAAAAATTTATTGTGAACAGAGTGCAAATGTACAATAATACACAGCACTTTATAGTCAATACATAACTATTAGGTATTTGTTGAACATCACATGACATTATATTATTGCAGGTCAAATATAGAGCTATATCTGAACTCCACACATAAGAGAAAACAAATAAGCTCCAGATGTTCATGGGAGAATTATGCATAGAAATTATTATTATTATTTATTATGAATTTAATTTAAAATTTTAGAACAATTTTTATTATCGTAAATCTGCTTTAGTTTACTTTTAGAGTTTAAATAATTCATAATTTCATAATATATTCGTAGGGCTATTAACGAGTCGATTTCGAGTTGATCCAAGGCTGGCTGAAAATCAGCTTGAAACATTTTCAAGCAGCTCGAGATTTTCTTGTGGTTCGAATTATTCAATTTTGAGCTCGCTCGACTTATTTTGATTTCGAGCGGACTCAAATTGTATGTTTTCTTCTTCTTTTTTTAAACCAAATGGAGGCCTGTTTGGGCCCACATCACGGGTTCATCGCATCACTAAACTCGATGAGATAGCATTTGTTTAGGGCAATTCGGCTCCGCTTCCGATTCAAAAATCTCATTTTCTAATCGAGGTCCTTAGACCACGTTATGCTTTTTAACCCATGGGATTGCCCTCGCTTCAAACTCGTGACCCCAAAATTTTCGATCATCTCCTCGTTTCCTTCTCTTACGGCTTCTTTCGTCCCTCAAGCAGGTGTGTTCTACTCTTCATCTTCAGTTCTTTATGATATCTCCTATGATAGTTGACTTCCTTCTTTCTACATGGTTTCACTCATACGATATATTCTATGTCATCGTTTCCTCAGTTTCGCCCTACATTTGTGGTTCCTAGTGAACTGAGTTTTCTTCTCTTCTTTTCCCTCTATTACAGTAGTTATCAAGTGAGCACTGCCTATTTCATTTACGATTTCTATTAGCTATTATCGGGCTAAGCATTTTTTCGATGGATTTGGGGGATCTGCATTCTTTGTGGGTTTGCAATGAATAGAACATGCTTATTACAGCTCTCATTTTGATTTGGTGAATGTCTTTTAAATGTTTAATTAAAACATGGTTTAGGGACGGAGTCCCTATTTCATTTTTGGTTTTGGATTTTCCTGCTACGGGCTGAGCTATGAACTCTGAATTTGAAAACTCTGCATATTTTGATATCTTCTTTGATTACTGCATGCTTCATCTAGGCCCTTTGGATTTGGTTAATGTTTAGTATAGGTGGTACCCTATTTCGTTTCTGTTTTTGGATTTCCTTGTTATTGGCTGAGCTATAAAATCCAGATTTGAGAGCTCTGCATACTTCATATCTTCTTTGTGGGTTTAGGGTGATTGCAGCATGCTTCATTTAATGCATGCTAGATCTGGTTAATATTTTTATTTGGTTTCATTAAAACATTGTGTATTTATATTGTTCTCATTTTTGGTGGTAACTTAGAATATTGCCTATTTGTGACAAGCCCATTGGATCTGGTTCCCATTTTCTCACTTCTTCATGGCAGCTATCCTCACTGTGTTTAGCTTATTCATATTATGACAAGCCCATTCTCATTTAATAACTTTGGAATATTTCCTATTTGTTGGTCGAATAGATTTCTTGTAGCTTGAAACTGGCAAGAGTACTTTTTTTCTTGCAAACAAGTTTAATATGCTGTTGTTACATGTAGATTGATGAACTTGTTGCGTTTGTTTATTATTGAGATGTTAGTGTTTGTTGATAATGAAGCCTATGAATGAGATTATGGCTTGATGTTTGGTTACAAGAACACCAAGGTTGAAGCGACAATTGGTCTTATTCTTATGAATTTGTTGTATTTCAATGCCTACATTTTTAGTTCACTATGTTGGAATGTTTGAACTTTTCTTGTCATTGCTTACATAATATGAATGTAGTTTGTATTATTCAGCGTCATCAAAATATGATTATAGGTTGGGATTATTAGTACTCAGTTATGGTTATAATATCGATTCATTTATAATAGCTTACATATGTTATTGAGCACATGTGTTTGTGCATTGAGGCTTCTAATACGTAGACTTTTGTTTGATTTACCAATTCTCATGAAATTTTTTGTGCAGGAAAACACATGTCTATATTCACAATCTTATTAGCAGTAAAAAAAGGAGTGCTTTATATTTGATTTGGTCATTTGTCTATCTTCTTTTGTTTTGTTTAGAAACTCTAGATGGGTGTCTCTAGAGATGGTGGTTTGAGTGTCACTTGGGAGCGAGATGCCAAAATGATGTTTGCGACCTATGCCTAGTGGAGGTTGAATTAGTCAACGAACCTACAACTCACTTTAATAAGGAGGGTTGGGCAAACATAACAAATAAATTTAGAGAGATTACTGGAAGAGAGTATGATAGGACAAAACTAAAAAATAAATGGGATCAGTTGAAGAAAAAAAA
This sequence comes from Cymbidium sinense, assembly GCA_021442155.1. Lineage (NCBI taxonomy): Eukaryota > Viridiplantae > Streptophyta > Magnoliopsida > Asparagales > Orchidaceae > Cymbidium > Cymbidium sinense. Next base: position 144,130,856 of record CM038223.1, on the reverse strand, counting down.
AATTATGTAAAGAGCTAAAATAAGGAGCAACATGGTTAGGTTGGGATTCTAGAAAGAAGACTATCGATTCCTCCGATGAGTGGTGGCGAGAGAAGCTACAGGTAAGCTTTCTATTAAAATTTACCTCATTTATGTTGTGTACTTTTACTCATATGTAAGTGTAAAAATATTGAAAGTTATATATGTTCGACTATAAGTGGTACCCAATGCTAGAAAATTTCAATATTGTGGCATTGATCCAAAATTGGAAGAAAAGCTAGATTAGATGTTTGGTGATGTTGTTGCAACTGGTGCTCATGCATAGACTCTAAATGAAAAGATCCAAGAAAAAATTCTTACCAACTCTGACTATTTAGATAATTAAAATGATCATGTTGATGTGTCAACATAATGCTTTGATACACATGTTGAATTAAGCCAGTCTAAGCATCAACAGCTGTTGCATACTAAAAATTTGTCAAAAAGGAAAACAACTACAGAATATCTATGAATTCAGATTGCTCAATTAATAACTGCTTGTATAATCATGACATCTACATCTAGTATATCTCGTAGACCACCATCTCTTTCAGATGCTATCATTGTGCTAGATCAAATTAAGAAAGTTTTTCATGATCTTCCTCTTTACTTACACTCTACTAAATCACTTGAGAATGCTAACAAAAGAGAGATTTTCATGGCTATGGTGCCTAAACGAAGGATTCAGTGTTTGCATCATTACTTTGAGAATCGTATTATGTGACATTGTTAGATGAATGTGTTTTTAATGTTTTGCTTAGGATTTATGCTTTAATAAACACTTATGATGTATTGTTATATAGTTGACTTTTGAAGTATCTTATTTGTCTTACTCAGTAGCCTCTTTACTTGTACTTGTGTATTTGTACATTTAACTGTGATAATTTTAAATATTTGCAGTTATGGATAATAATAAAATGGAGCAATGTGTGAGATCCATTGTTATAGATGTATGTTTAATTAATGAGTACTAAGAAAATTATATTAACAAGACACCTTACATGACATTCATTTTATTGGTGAAAAGTAGATTACTGATCTTCTAAATGACCATCCTAGTAGATTCCATAACATATTCTGTATGTCACAACCTATTTTTTTGAATCTTCTTTTTGAATTGGAAAGCTTTCATGGGCTTCATAGATCCTCTAGGACAACAACAAAAGAAGTATTCGCCTTGACACTCTATGTTTTACCACACAATGAATCTATTATAGCTACGAGTGAGAAATTTCAACACTCATCTGAAACAATAAATAGATATTTCTTAGTTGGCCCAGAAGCACTTGTTAGTTTATCTACTAAAATTATGAAGCTAGTGGATTCAACCTTTCAAAAGACAATGCAAGAGATATGTAATGACTATTGATATATGTCATACTTTAAAGTAAAATTTTAAGTTATATTTTATAATATTATGTTTATGTAAATGAGAATATGAGATTGTAACTTGACACAGGATTGTCTTAGAGCCATAGATGGGACACACATTGATGCTCATGTCCCAAATAATGAAAAGATTGCATACATTGGTCGTTGTGGGTCCCCAACTTAGAATATAATGGCAACATGTGATTTTAACATGTACTTCACATTCTTTATGGCCAGATGGGGAGGCAGTGTATATGACAGTCGTATATTTAAATTTGTAAAGCAACGTTTGCAATATAAGTTCTCAATGGCTCCTTCAGGTTAGTTGTAATTGCACTTCTTAATTAATAAATGAGAATATGCCACAATCAATATTTTTACTATCTAAAAATAAAAATACTACCTTGTTGACGCTAGATATCTAATACAAAGTACCATATACCTGATTTTGAGAGGAGCAGTAATGTGATTCGTGGGAAGAAAGAGTTGTTCAATAAGCAACACTCATCACTACGTGGTGTCATTGAATGGGTTTCTTATGTTTGGAAGAAAGAGTGGGTTATACTATGTGATATGCCCATGTAATTTTTCCAAAAATAAATTTAAATAGTTGCAGCTACGATGGCTCTACATAATTTCATCAGATGACATTATTCATGAGATGATGTCAAATTTAAAATTGTAGATGAAGATCTATCTTATGTCCCACCAAAGGCATATGAGTTTCGAATAGGACAATCAATGTTAGATCTCAATCATGAAAATATAGAATTAGAGCCTCAAGAAGGAGAAGGAGCTGCGGAGATGAAACTATTACGAGAGAAAATTACAAATGACTTGGTTAATGTTTACTATTGGAGTGACTGGCTCATAGTGCTTCTTGTTGTTTCTCTTTTGCTAATACATGATGTTTGGTTAATGGATTTCTATTTATTTATTTATTGATCTCAACTCTAGCCATGATGTTCCACCCTTCTAATTGTATGGTTCTCATTTGATGGGCATCATTATTTATCTTTATATATTGAAGTGCTTAATATTTTTTTACTTCTTAAGGATGTTGCATCAGCGTATAAAATAATTGTTTATTAAGTTCCTTTTATCCTTGAATGGAAAGGTTGAAATGACCATATGTTGATTCAGCTTTCCATCATAAAAGTGTCACTACATGGAATGAACAACTATTTTTTTGCATCTAGATCCACAATGATACTGCAATGATTGGCTTGTTGTTCTATTGATTTTATGTGGTGGTTGGTCGTGTGTCTTTACCAGCTGCTTTTTGTGAGGTTGGAGGGAGTGTTGTTCTTGTATCTATTCCTCTAGATTGTTGTTGTTGGTTTGTGGCTTGCTCTGGGCTGGTGCTTTTTTGTTTTCCTGTTGGCTTGGTGACTACTCTGTTGTTCCTGTTTGTGGCTTACTCTGGGCTAGTGCTTCTTTGTTTTCCTATTGGCTGGGTGATTTCCCTATTGTTCTTGTTTGTGGCCTGCTCTGTTCTAGGCTGTTATTATTAATTTTTTTTTTGGCTACTTTTCTCTGGTTTAGTGCTGGTGTTCTCTTATTTTAGTGCTTGGGCTTGTTACTTTTTTAATTATTGATGGTGGTTTGTATCTGGTTGGTTGTGCTAGCATAATATCTTACTGTGTGGTATCTGGTCCTGGTGCTTGGTGGCTATTTCTCTTTGGAGAAAAAAATGGTTGTGATGGTATTGATGTTTTTTTTCTATCTTTAGGGTTTTTAACATTTTATGCGATTATAACCCTTCTTTTTGAAGTTTGGATGCTCACATATGGTGTTGCTCCTTAGGATGGATTTTAACTGAGCTTGAGCCTTCTTTCTTATTTCCTTTTCAAGCTTCTTGCAAGTATTTTTACAAGGTGGAGCCTTGCAATGGTTTTGATCTTTTTCTCATGAGTGGACTAGTGTTGTTGTTGATTTTTGCTTTTATTTTTTTCTTTATTCTATTTTTGTATTAGTTAGGGAATTTTTTTCTTTAAGATTATTGTAGCTCTTTGGAGCATTAGCTTTGAGAATTTTCTTCTTTAAGGATTGTGTATCTTCTTTTTCTAGTAATAAAATTTTTATCTTTTGTGGAAAAAAAATATTAAGATTTGGAGAGTTATGGGTGTGAATGGTTAAAACTTGATTTCTTGAGATAATTAGGAAGGAATATCTATTTTGTTAATTATGGCATCGTGTAAGTTGCATGGAAGCTTATTGGAACAAGTTATCTTTGTTGTTTTAAATCTTATATCATATTTTTTATAAATAGCTGATTAATTATCATTTCCAAATTATTTTGCAATGTCACCCATCCTCATATTAATATTTTTATTACTAATACAAATTTATCTCAAGAAATATGAGTTTAAGGATATCTACGGCCTCCAGAGCTATGTATTGCAATTGTGATTTGCAATATTATATATTCACTTCACGTAGAGAAGGAAATTATGAGAGAAGATTTTTCAGATGTCTAAGAAATAGAATAAGAGATGATTGGAACTATTTCAGATGCGTTGACAATATGAGGGTTACACTTCAAATTGTGATCATGCTTGAAGGGTAGCATTAGAAAAAAAAATTTTAAAAAAGATTTGATCAATAAGATAAGAGGCTTAATATTTTCATCGCACTAGTTGTTGTACTTATAATTTTAATATTAATATTATTTATTAAGTATTGTTATTTATTAGGTGATGTATAATCTCTTAATGTAATTTGGTTGACTTATTATTATATATGAGTATTAATTATCCTATTTTTCTTTATTTAATTTAATATTACTCAACTCATATACTCATAGAGATATTTTAATTTTTTTTATATAAACAGCTGCAGCACAACAGATTCTGAACTGAGTTTTTCAAATTAAATTATAGTTTTAGCAACAGCAACTTCCTGCCACCAACTTCTTTTGCAGCAACTTCACAACTACCTCTCAAATAGCTACAACTGTCCTAAACGGGCCTTAGGGCTACCTTCAACACTCTTTCACCTTGATAGTTGAACATTTCATTTTGCAATCACGACATTTAATTATCATCCTTTTCACATTTATTATCATTGTAGTGAATGTAAATATCTTTTTGATATTTTTTTTATAAAGATTTGCATGCATATAATAAAATTCCTTAAGTATCTTTTTTTATTGATTCTAAGGGGTTTTTTTAAAGTGATTGTAAGAGTTATTTGAGATCATTTTTATTTTTAATTTTCTTTTTAAATTTAATTTAATTTATTTTTAAATTTGAAATAAATTATATTTAAGTATGAGTTGTTTCAAAGTACTCTACATATTAAAATTAATTTTAAGTATTTGTAAATTATATAATTTTTTAAAATAAAAATTTAAATACTTATAAATTATACTAAATAAATAATATTTTTAAAATAAAATAAAAATAAAAAATATATATAAATTTGATCACAAAGGACTTTTAAAATTAGATGCTTAAGTTAAAGTAAAATTATTGTGAGTAGAGTGCAAATGTAGTTTTTACATCTAGATTTCAATATGATAGCGTTATTTGGTACACAATTAATATATAGCTACTATGTATTCAATATGAAGTGTCATGCCTTAATATGCATATAGATATTATGTATTATTATACTGTTAATATTAAATCAATATACAATACTACACAATGTTTTACAATTAATACACAAATAATTGGGTATTTATTGAACATCACATGATATTATGTTATTGCAGTTCGAATATAGAGTTATATCTGAACTCCACACATAAGAGAAACAAATAAGCTCGAGATGTTCATGGGAGAATTATGCATAGAAATTATTATTATTATTTATTATAAATTCAATTCAAAATTTTAGAACAATTTTTAATACCGTAAATCAGCTTTAGTTTACTTTTAGAGATTAAATAATTCATAATTTCATAATATATTGGCATCAACTAATGCATATTCGTGGGGTTGTTAATGAGCCGATTTCGAGTTGATCCGAGGCTGGCTCGAAATTGGCTTGAAAAATTTTCAAGTAGCTCGAGATTAGCTTGTGGTTTGAATTGTTCGATTTTGAGCTGGCTTGGCTCGAGATTAGCTTGTGGCTAGGCTTATTTTGATTTTGAGCTAACTCGAATTAAATGTTTTCTTCTCCTTTTTTCTATTCGAAATCAAATGGAGGCGGCTCATTTTGATCGAGCTAGCTCAAATTCAATAAAATATGACTATTAAAAAAATTTAAAAATTGAATTGAGTGCATGAAATAAAAGAAAATATAGTTTTTATACAAATAACTTTTATACTTATTAATATATTACATTTATTTTAAAAGATTATTAGTTACAATTCAATACATTTAATTTTAGAAATATTTTTATTATTATAAACATATAAATATTATCTATATTTATATATTTTTCAATAAGAAAAAAATTAGAACCGATCTCGAGTTAGTTTGATTTGAGTTGTGGCCGGCTCTAGATCGGCTCTAAAAAGAGATTCAATCTGAGCCTTGGCTCATAACTCGGCTCAATAGATTGGATTAAATCTTGATTTGATCTAAATTTTGATTTTATTTTTGAGTGATCTCCAATTTTTAAATTAAACTAAGGCCATTTGTTTTTAATAGAAGTTTTTTTTAAATAAGAATCATGTTAAACATAATTAACTGTTTAAGCATGTTTAAAAATTTTTTAAAAGTAGATATAGTCGCCCGTTTAACAGTCATCTGGCTTTAGGCCGAGGGCCAATCGCCTGCTTTGTTTTTTCTAAAAAAAAATTGCATTTAACAACTAAGAATTAGTAGGATATCTCACTTACTAAGTGAGATATCTTACAAAACAATGTTTTCATTAAGTTTGAGCTATAATTTTCATTACACTAGAAGTAATTTAGATTGTTCATCTATCATTGTATTGATTAACAAGATGTAAGCTTTTGAAGATCTGTAGGTTGAGTTTAAGACATTGTGTTGATTTAGGGGGAAAGTTTATGCAACTGATGAAATTAAGTGATGAAGTTCTTTTAATAATTAGTGGCATACTAAGTGAGATATTTTACTAAAATAAAAATTCAATGATCAATATTCATTTTAAGAAAGGTTACAGGTACAATTAGCTATGAATCTCCATTCATACAAATGTCAAGGTTACAAATATGATAGAACTATCGCCTATGGCGACGTCTATATGCTATCGCAGTACTACTGGGAGTGTAGTACATAGGTGGCTGCAATGGATGATTAGAAAACTAATGGGAGACTTCATCTGGTCCCTGATCCTAGCCTCCAATATCTTAACCTAGCTCCGGCTGTGATTCTCCTAAAGGTACCCAATCTGGTGAAGATGCAACTTCTGTATTGTGTTGAGAGTAAGAGCTTTGCTGATAAGTTGAAGGCCCTAGATCAGCATAAGTAGATGACCCTGCACCTATTTATGATGCCTGTGTAGTTGGAGCTGAAGCGAACTCATGTGACATATGCTCTGCTGCGACGTGTTGGAAGCGATGGTCTCTAATGTATATGTGTAATATCAAATCACAACATATTTTCTTAATAATTAAGGGGCTGTTTCGCTGCACAGAAGATTTACCTTAGGTAGGATAAACTAAATCTAACGAAACCTACATACTCTTCTATCCCAACATTCTTTGCGCGCTTCTATTATACATAAATCCTATAAATCAAGCCTACCAAAAGGATTCACTAAATGCAAACCTACACTTGTCAAAGACTTATTTTCAGCTCAAATCTTAAACTCTACACATCCATACATCTTCACAATAAAGATAAAAAGTTCTTTTGTAAACATACCTTTACTGTGGTAACTACAACTATGCTGTTGTCTTGGGGATGAGGTGGTAAAGCGGGGATGTTCGATCGATCGGTCGAGAAGCTGACAGGGATGATCAAGAAAAGCATGGTAGCGTGAGTGGTGGAGCCAGCTACCAATGCTCGTGGGAGACGTACAATCACATGTAGAAATAGCGGGGTCGACGGGTCGAGAGAAAGGCGAGAAATTTCTGATTTGCAGGACCTACCAATTTATGCCCTCGGTCTAAAGTCAGTCGCCCGTTTAACAGGGGACTGACTTTAAGCCGAAAGCTAATCGCCCATTTAACGGATGACTGGTTAGCCAAGTCAGCAATAAGGTGGATAGCCAATCACCCGTTAAATGGGCGATTGCACCGGTTCTGAAAGTACTTAAATAGTTAATTATGATTAATAATATACTTATTTAAAAAAACTATCTTTAATATGCCAAACTGTGAACTATACTTAGTCTGCTTGATTTGACCGCCAACGAGATCCCCGGGTCATGACATTAATTTTCTTTGACGCAAGCGGCAATAGTCCTTGCTAGTTCACTTTAGACTGAAAATTCAATGGAAAATTTTCTACAAATAGATAGCTTTTTTCATAAGAAATAACTTTTTTAAAAATTAAAAATAGAACATGTCGATATTTTGAATAATGACATGGTTGTCTACCTAGCATAATTTATAACCTATTGTGGTTCTTCTAAGTAAAAATTTGAATCATTTTTAGAAATAGTAAATTTTAGAGAATCATTTATAAAAAAGTAGAGTCAGAAAGTATATGCCACTAGAATATTTATTAAACATGCTGGCTTGCGAGCTAACGAGCCAAGGCAAGTCTAGCTTGAGACTAGTTCGTTACCTCATCAAGCTAGACTCACGAGCCATGTTTCAACTTACTAGTTAGCTTAACTTTGTTACACATCTAAACATAATAGTTGTCCAAGTATAAGTTGCTAAGATACTCACCCATGATCTAGTGATTGAGTGAGTGTTGCATATCTACTGGCAAGCCCTTCAATGTGATCACCCGTGTGAGTCAGAAAGTATGGCATTGGCTATTCGGTTGAGGTGAGTTTCTTTTACACACTCACTTGTGAGAAGGCCAGTTCTCCTAGATACCGACCAGGGGAGTTCTTGCTATACACTTTAGTATTCACCACTAAGTGCATGCTATACTAATTCATATGTTAGATTATTGTGAGATTATTGAGGGTAAATTTAGCTCTTTGATTTCTTTTGGTCTTCAGCTAACAACTAAAGAAAAAGTACAGAAAAAATAAAAATAAAAGTGAATAATTAGTGACATTATTAGAAACTTTGACAAAAAAAAGTTTTTTGATATTTATATCATGTCACCTTTGATCTGACTCCCTTTTTAGCATTTTCCACTCTACATAAAATGAGGCTACTAATGCCTACAACTAGTTATGTCTTAATTGCATCCTTGTTGGGTTCTCTTCCTGACTAATATAGTACACTAACGACATCAAAAAGTTCCTGAAAAGATAATTAATGCTACCGAACTTTGATCAAGATTTCAAAATAAGAAAAATAAGACTAAGAAAGTGTCTGAAAGAGAGTGTTATGGCCCCTCCTATTAACTAAAAATGCGACAATAATTCACTACACAAGGAAGAAATCATAATGTCACCAACTAAAAAATAATCTATAATGTAAATATACCATAACACCAATTACATGCAGAAGTTGCAGTAATTGAAATGCTAAGGACTAGAAAAAGTATAGAGTGCCATCAATCTGCTTTCCGTAGTGACCAAAAAGCCATAGAATAGATAATGATTGACATTATAGTAAAAATCATATAAATCAAATCAGTTGAAAAAAAAGTATAAGCATGAAACCATCCAACACAATCGAAGATGCTAATATGTAGAGAGTTTTTTTCTCCAGTAGAGTTGCTAGATTCTATTTGTCTCCTTTTTTTGCATCCATCGAACTATATTTTAAATATTCCTTTTTCTCAAATAGCCTCTTCACCATGAGTGCCGAGGGGTCTTCATAGGATAATTTTGTGAGATAAGTTAGGGAACCAGAGTTTAAAGAAAATTAAACTAACCCATTCCAAGCATTTACAAAAAGAACAAATAGAGACATCCCACATTTAATTAGATAATCAAATTTATTTTTATTCTAGCTTCAAGAGAAACACCCAAGAGGATGTATGCAACATAATTAATTACATTTCGAGGGATACCCATGAATACTCTCAATTAAGGAAATTTTGCTTATATTTTATAAATCATCATAAAATCTACCAAGGAGATTGTTATCATTTCAATAAGAGATACTTCATATTGTCAAGGCTAAACTAAGTCATTAGGGTTGAGGGTGAATCATTGTAAGTCAATGAGCGATCGCTCTTAACAATGAGGGCCTATAAAATGACATCAAAAGATACATCAAATAATATAATGGGCTTAAAGGGGACAGTGGTGCTTATTTTTGGAAGTGGGGGGACACCATGCAGATCGTAGGGGGTATTTATTGAAGTGATCAGGAACGACATTAAGGTATGATGTACTATCTCAAAAGATAGAGGCAACACCCTACAATGGACCTAATCACTTAATAAGAACTCCTAAGGCATGATGAGCCTTCGAATATACCAGAGCTTTTTCCCATGTTATATGGATGGATAAAGCAGGGTTTATATTAAACTGAGTTCTTGAGCTCCCTATGGAGGCAAGTCACCATAATTAATTACATTTCAAGGTTAGATTATCAAATGATTGGTTATGTTTGAGAAATCAATTGGAAAAGTTCAAGGAGAAGAATTATTTTGGAATCCAAAGGGAGGAACTGAGAAATGCTCATGATACTAGGAAGCCTAGTGAGCATTCCAGTTTATCATATGGTTGGGCTTTATATAGTCGATAGTGAAGAGATTTATTTATTTGAGTTGAATTTTATTTGATTGTTAGGACTTATAATCCATCAACACAAGGTTGTGGAAATGCCTAAGAGGTGAGAATTTATGCTTGTAGCTTGAAGGAAATCTAAGTATTATAATTGATTTATAAACTTTTGAAAAATAGTTTTGAATTTATTTGTGATAACAACCACACATATATTAAATTAAGCCAACATATGCAAGCTTACATAAAATAAAATCATTTTGTTCATTTATATTTGGATACATGAATGCATGTAATCAATGGCATACAAAATTTAATGTATTTGGAAAGAAATAATTAAACATAACCACATGATTCCATTCAATTACATTAAGCCCTAAAGACAATTACATTAAATAAATACCCAAAGTTCATTATTAATTTATGATTTCAGATTTTGGTTAATTTTAAAGAGGAGAAGAATTACTTGTTGTTTTAATTCTATTCCCATGTTGGCACACTTAATTGGTTTAAGAAATGGTAATTAAGTGAATTTTATGAATTAATTAAGTTTAATCTTTAATTAACTCAATTAATTTTTCTTACTTATGCTTCTTCAATTTGATTAGCCACTTAATTATAAGCCACAAATGAAATGAATATGTGAGGAAATAAAATTATAATGCTCCTATAAGGACCTAATGCAAATGTATCATGATTAAGAGTTAGTTAAATTAAAGAACCTAATTAAGTACTTTTATGATTTTTTCACACTTATGGGTTAATCATAATTTCCTTAAGAGTCTTTATGTTATTAAACACATAAAGAGGAACCCTTAATTCCATTGTTGATTATCTATTGTGATTATGATTTTAATTTGATTAATTAAGCCAATTAATTAACTAATTAAACTCTTATTTAGTTTTATTTTAATTAATTTTCTTTTAAAGAGAAATGGACTTAGGAAAAGAGGTTAAGAAGGAGGTCCAAACCCCATTCCCCTTACCCGTTCATTGCTCAATAGTGATTAATGCACTTAATTAATTAATTTTTACTAATTGAGAGGTTAATTAATCAATTAAATTAATTAATAGAGCGATTAAGGCTTAAATACTCAGTTCCCTTAATTAACCAAGCAATAAATCTCAAAAATATTATGGGAGGTAAAGGTCATCCCATTAAACTACTACACAAAATTTGGGATCAATTACTCAAGTAGTTAAGAGGTAATTAAGCCCTAACTAAGCCTTAATTACTATTCAAAATTAATTAAAATTAATTTTAAATGATTTTCTTCTGAAATACCTTCAAAATAAGTATTTATTTATATTTTTCTATAATTTGTTATGAATTTCCAAAGTTTCAATCATTAAATATATTAATTAAGCCTTAATTAAGTTTTATCTTGTCGGTGCCACGCAGACCGCTGATGTGGCATGCTTTGCACATGGCATCATGGGATTAGTTACTTAAAGCCGTCTGATTTGTCACTTACATGGAGGTAGCAGATGCACTTTCTTATCCACCATCTAATCTAAGATCAGACGACCAAGATTAATCCCAAAATTTTAATAGGATTAAATTGGATTTTATCTAGCAAATAATCACAACCATCCATTATGTTCATGCAAAATGGATGGTGCATGATCAATCATCTCTTGAGCATGAGAGACGGACACCGTCCAACTTCCGTCGCTTGATTCAAGCTTAGATTGAGTCAGGATTTAGCCCACACCATGACGAGGTAGATCTGAAGGGCTCTACTAATGGGATTTGCATGACATACCTAATTTCTTTGAAAAAGGCCTAGAAAAGTTTCACAAAAGCTTGGTTTAATGGAATTACCTCGTTGGAGTTTCAAGACCAGTGGTGTAATGCTTGAGGGAGCTTTGCTTGGATGAGGCGAGGCCCTGTTGATCAGCACGCATAAGGATTCCTTATCATTTACTCGGTAGGCCATGAACCATCATTGTGCAAGCTAACGTTGATATAAATCGCACCTCCAGTGGTCTAGAAGTTTGGGAGAATATTCATTCGTGTTCGACAGAGTGTGGGGAAGGTGTGTGTAAAGTTAATTTGAGTCTGGTGGAGAATCAGAAGAGTAGGATCGAAAATGGGGTTGCCTTATTTCAAAATAGTGAACTTTGATGTTGGATGGCTTGGGGTGCTTGAGGAGAGCTATGAGGATTTCCAAATCACTTCTGGGAACTCTCTGAGTGCGAATGGTTGTCTTTTGAATTGAAATTAGGGGGTATATCCCCCCTCCATTGAATCAGATGGACAGGATTCAATCCTTATTTTTGGCCAGTCAGCCGCCATACAAGCGTCAGAGTGGTCAAGTCTGATCCTAGGTGGCTCAACTTGGTTGGCCAAATGCTTTGGTGGGTGGCTCAAGACATCTTCTCCATCTTTGGATCTATTGGTTTTGAATAGGTGTGGGGAGGTGAGTCAACTCACCTCCCCTTAGTCCATGGCTGACCTAGTTCACTTGGGTCAGGCTAAGTAGGTAGGTCAGGTCCCCATTTGCATCATGGATGGCTGCCACATGGGGAGGAGAGGAGTTGACTTGCCAATTTTGAGCTTGATCCCATGTGGGAAGGAAAATCCAATGAGTAAGGCTTTGGATTAGACCCAATTAAGGTTGGTTTAGAGTAGGCCTGCCAAGGTAAGTTTATGATGGGTTGGGTCAGGTCTAATTGGTTATTAGGTTGGTTTAAGTGGGTTTGGCTCAATTTGACCCTTATAGGTTAAAGTGGGCTAGGTTGGGTTAGGTTGACCAATTGGTCAAATTGAGTCAAACCAAGACTTGAGTCATATTCAAATGAGTATTTGGAATGTTTTGGTTCAATGAGTTTGAGTCAATTTAGCTTGGATTTGATTTTGACTCATTTGAAATCATATGGGTCAAATTGGTCAAGCTGATTAATTTGACCAATTTGGCCAAATTAGCTTGAGTTAGGGATTGATTAATGTTCAATTGGCTAATTGAAAATAATTGTAGGCTTTAGTTTGAATTAATTTGGATTAGATTTAGATTTAGGCTAATTTGACCCTTTAGGTCAATTTGAGCTAAATGGGTCAATCGGGTTTAATTATATCTTTGGTCAAGTTCAATAATTAATTTGGAATGAACTTAAGCCATTGGTTGTAATTAATTTGGGTGGTTAGATCTTGATTTGACCCAATTTAGTCTTTTAGGTCAAATTGGGTCAACTTAGGTCAAAGGGATAATTAGGTTAGGTTTGGCTCAATTGATGGTTGAGTCATGTTCAATCATTGATCATAGGTTGGTGTGAATCAATGGTTTCAATTAATTTGCTTGGGTTGAGATTTGGCTAGTTTGGTTCATGTAGGTTAAGAGGGTTGACTTGGTCAAATGACTAAATTGACTTGGTTTAACCCAATGGGTGATAATTGGTCAATCAAGGATGATTGACAATCATGATAGGGGTTTTGGTAGGCTTGGTTCAATCCAATTTAGCTAGGATTGGAATTTGGTTCAAATACGTCAAATTAGTCACTTTGGGTCAAGTGGGCCAACTGGGTTTAGTTGAATCTATTTTTGATTGAATTGAGTTTAGTTGGATTTATATATGGATTTAAGATTGATTTATAGCTTTAAATACAATTGATTTGGGTTTGAATGGATTTTGGTTCATTTGAATATTTCAAGTCAAATGGGTTAGGTTAGGTTTGATTGAATTAATTTAGAGTTTGAATCATTTGATTGTAGATTTGATTTATGTTTGGGATGATGATAGGGGAAATAGTTGATTCATAAGAAAATCAATTGACCATGGATTCAAATTGAAGGAGTTTTGGCTAAGTCCATAGGATCAAATCATATGGCTTAAGGTAGGTTTGAATTTAGTTAGGATTTTGGTCTAGGACATTTGAATGTAGGTTTCATTTATATTTAGAAAGATAATTGAGGAAATAATTGATTCATGAGAAAATAAATTGACATTGATTTGAATTAAAGGGGATTTTGGCTAAGTCCATAGTTTAAGAAGGGTTGATTTGAATCTAATTTTATATTTGGCATGGGTTGATTGGAGAGTTGAATTGACATTGAGAAAAATCAATTGAGTTTGGCTTGGCTTAGATTTGTGTTGGCGAAGCCAATAGGATTGAATTACAAGCTTAAGATAGGTATGAATTTGATTTGATACTTGGTTATAGGTTTCAATCATTTGATTTGGCATTTGAATTTGGATGAATTTGAATTTGAGGTTTGGTTTAGGACAAAGAGGCAGGCATGGATTGAGTTTAAGTTATAAGGTAGGTAAATTTTCCTAAGTTCTAAGGCATAGCTTAAGTTAAGTGTTCATTTAATTACTAGAAGTGTCATAGGAGAATCTAGTGTCTAGAAGACTCCTAAATCTAAGAAGAGGAGATTGAATCCTCACTCCAAAAGTGAGGTCAACAAGGAGTTTTAAATAATAAATAAGAAATTTCTAAGATTGATAGTCATAACCTAATCAAGATTTCATGGATTTATTACCCTAGGTTATCATGCCTCAAGTCTATTTAGTCATGAAGGTAGTCGACCCAATGTAGCTAGGAATCTTGTGTCAAAAATCCATGAATTTTATCATCCAGAGGATTTTTATAGACTTAAAATTGAGGAAGGAATCAACTTATAATCATATGACTCTATCCAAGTAAAAAAAACAAGAAACTCAAAGTGTAAGAGGTGCCTATTGGGAGAGAAAAAGAAGAAGTAGCCCAACTACTAGAGTTAAAATACCCGATATGGACTTATAATCATATTTGAGTCAAGACAACCACTAACACCTTAGAGCACCCAAGACAACCACCTAAGCAAATATAAATCATGAGTCCAATCATGTGGAGGAAAGCATGTATAAACCAGCCACCTTGCCCTCCTTGGGACTTTAAGTGATCAAAAATTATCTATCCCTAGTATAGAGGATCCATTAATTATGCATGTAACCATTTTAAAGAGTGGCCATTATTTGTGCATCAAAATAAAATTTTATTATAAAAAATCATAATATACACCTAAAGTTTAGAGTTATTTTTTGAAATTATTAATTTTTATAAAAAAGATTTTATCCTAAGTGTTTAGCATAAATGTAAACCCATGCAATTACAATATAGAAAGAAAGAACACAAGTCATCACGCTTAGAGGTAGGTTCTGCAACACACCCATGTAAAAAAAAAGAAGTAGTCAGGTTTGGCACATATATACATGCACAATCCTAAATCTATACAAAAATGAATATTTGAACTTAAGGTATGATGCATGAGTAAGCTACTCCTAGTTCTTGCCTTCACATGATTCCAATTGTAATACTAGTAACTCATGCTCATACCACAGCTTCAATATAGACTCTTCTAGACTCTGAAAAGTACATGGGTAAATCATAAAATTATAGCCTCATTTATTTATAGGAGAAAATGAAAGTTAATGTTCACAAATATAATATATCATGCAATGTGTATAGGCCATGCCCGATGATAAGGGTAAGCTAGCAAGCACCTGCAGAAAATTATTATGATAAACTTAATTATTATATCCCATTTACTTTTGGACATGGCCTCCTGCAAAAAACCTTATATTTTCATAATCTAGTGCACACGTCTCACACTCAGTAAATGTTATATAAATGGTAAATATAAAATGCACGACCAACACAAATAAAGAAAAATCAAAATGTTTGCATAATGAAAAATTCCTAATTACACCCTACCCTGGACTAAAAAAAAATACACGTGTATCTATCATAACACTTAGTGTGTATGAGTTGGTGTGGTTGTGGGATTATCATATAATCTTGATAAGCCCAGCAAGTCAAATCTTATCCTAAAAATTCAACTATACTAAGATCTGTTATTTTAGTTTGATAATTTAAAAATAGATTTGAAAATAGCTAATCATAAATATCACTTTTGATAAAATAAAAATAACATTGAAGAAAAAGAGTGACCTTGCATATGATTTAAAAATTTAATATTATAAGCTATTTATATTTTTTAGCATAATCATATGAGATTCAATTATGACATTAATTTATTATTATTTAGTAAAGATATTCACTAATAATAAAACTTAATGCCATATCCATAGATTAAATATTAAGTCCAATAACCTTCTTATTAGCTAGTTGTGTCGATTCATGATCACTAATGCAAATGCATCTTAATAAATATGAAAGGTTAAGTGATTGATTCAAGATGAAGCATCACTAATCATGTAATTTGACCTAACTCTCAATTATACCCAATTTGGATAAATTGACCAAAGTAATCAACTTAACACGTTTGGCCCATATGAACCCATATGAGTCAAATTCAAATTCACTTCAAATTAAATCAAACTAATTACACCGATGTGTTCCAAATCATCATTTGAACACAAATCAATAGCCTCTTAGGCCCAATTTGGTCAATTAGTTAACTTGACCTAATTGAACCCAAAATAACCTACATGAGTTCAAATGAGCCAAACCCAACAAAATCAAGTATAAACCCAACAAAATTTTGTATGACTCATCCTCGCATGTCCCTTAACCTACCTAAGTGGATCTAATCTAAGATGAACCTGGTTTAACAATAATCAAGTGAAGAAATGGTTATAAATAAAACCACATCCCAAAATAAGAAGTTCTAACCTCTCCCTTTGACTAAAGTGGCTTAGCTTAGCCATTGACCCAAGCTGACCCAACTGACCCAACTTACTTATGCAGACCAAAGGTTGTTTGGTCTAGCCATTAACCAACGAAAGGTCACCCTCATCATGGCCACCTTTTGGTTCATCGATTATGGCTTATTCCCTTCACCAATGCCCACCAAACTTGGCCAACCACTTCAGAGACTTTCAACTCATCAACATAAAGCCAAATCAAGCTCCCCTAACTTCCAAGATAATTATCATGGCTTGAACCTACCCCTTAGAGTGGTTCGCTTTAGGAGGAGTATACTCCCTATCTCAAACAACAAAATTAAACATGCACCATCATTCATATTCTAGAGACTCTTGAGCACTTAATCACTGGCAAGACTAGCTCCCCATTCAACTTAAGTGCCTCCCAAATACAATTCTACTAAACCTTCACCAAAGCCAAATTAACTCTTCTTATAGTTTTCCCATGTCGTCATGATCAAGAATGAATCGAGACTTGATCAATTTGATCACTGAAGCATCAACTTTGATCAAACTCTGGCAAGCAGTAATAGACCTTGGCCTTAGAAGAAATTAATAAAGAGGTAACTCACAACTTTGATAGTAGAGCTTCACCTCTTCAAGACAAAGCTACCTCGGTCAGTTTCACCACTGGTCTTGAGCTCTGGTGAGGTATATTCTTCAAATGATAGAAAGCTTTAGAGAGGTTAGTCTTTTATTCTATAATTTTGTTTCCTGCATAAATCCAACCATAGGGAACTTGTCATTTTTATTTATAATTCTAATGGAGTCAAATTCATTATAATTTGATCTCTACTGAGCTCAAATCAAGCGATGATGGACAGACAACTTCCATCTCTCATTAATGGTTGAGCATGAATCAAGCGTCGTCCATTCTACATGATTTGAATGGATGGTCATGATTAATCACATTTAAAATTTTTAATTTTATCCCATTTGAATGGATGATCATGCTAAATACTAAAAATGATGAAGCAAAGTCAAAAAAAATATCACCAAATTAATCATGATTTAAGTCTATTAATCATAAGATGACTTTCATATTGTTATAATAACATTTAAGTTGAATCCAAACATAGGACCTAAAAAAAAATCTTTAAGCTTCATTAAGATGATTAAAAGACATAAAATTCACCTTTAAGTTCAACCTAAGGTTAGGGTTTGAAGTGAATTTCATTCTTCTTCTTACTCATTAAAACTCTAAGTCTAAATGAAAAAAAAATGAATATAAACTTTACCTTAAAAATTATTTATCACTCAAATTATAATGACCATTTAATGGTAAAATTAAACACCCATTCTTACATTATTATTCAAATATTAAGACCTAGTTTTGTTATAACACATAGCTTTGGCACATACTTTAAAATGTTAAGTCACTAATAGTAGAGTTATGTTAGGATGGTGTTTTATTATGGATTGATGTTTTGTTTTATAATATAATATTTTAGACTAGATATTAAGATATTTATGCCTAGTATAGATGTTAGGGAGATAGTAGACTAACACTGTCTTCTACAGGGGGTTGTTCTTAAGGAATTGTCATAATAAAAATTTATAAATATTTTTTCTTGCAAGTGTTGCTTAAATCCTTAAGCATAATTCATAATGACATGTGGGCTTGGAGACCCAAGAAAAGGTGTTAAGCCCAAATATATCAAAAAAATAAATTTCTTGGTGAGTATGTATGTTCATATAACCTCTACTTTGTAGGTGTAGTTAAATTTCACATTTCATAAAATATAATTTTCTTAATAGTTTAAGATTAGAACTATGAGGGCTTCAGAATAAACAACGGCTAGAAAATCTTGACCTAATAGGCCTTATGACATATGGAGTGCCTAATTCATGAAGATGAAGATAAAAATTGAAGACCCTCATAGTTTCATTTAATTGTAATTGTAATCCAAGCAATAAAAGGGTATAGCTCGACTACCCATCTTTTTCTTTTTCGGGGTGTATGACAAAACACTGTCGCACCAGCCTCTTATTCTTTTAACCGATGATAATTATTTGGCTTATTTATATTATTTTTGCAACAAAAATAGCATGCTTTTCATATGTTTCTTAAAGTGTGTATGTTTGTTGTATGACATGGATACAATAGGCTTTTAAAGGACTTTAATTTTTAACCCCTAGTATTTAGCTATAATTAAAATTTTAACAACTCATAACCTCACCTTCAAGCCAAACCATTTAATTAAGATAAAAGATTTAACAACCATTAGCTCTTTATTGTATACTACAAGATTATGCATGCATATTGTATTATTTATTGCAAATATTAAATCTCCATTCTTATACAAAAAGAGATTGGGCTTGACCTATGTAAGTAGTTCTCTTGTAGTGGGGAACACCCCTTTCTAATTTAGCCAATAACCTTCTTTAATCATGCATGTAGACATAAATCTTCCCAAGCCTTAAGTCAAAATGCTTAGTCAAAATTAAATAAAAGTTTTAAGTTTTATTTTATTAGTCTAAGACATGATTTTCATACCAATCATGATCTAGTCTCTTAGAAAATGAGTTTAGGATTCTAGATTCATTCATATTAAACAACAACCTAGCCATCTTGTATTTACATAAGACTGGCACACATGATTTTGGATTGCAAGAGGTGTTAGCTACCGATCCCTCAAGAAGGTTGTAAGTCTATAAGAGTAAGGATTAGGTCACTCTCTCCAGCAGAATTGAACAAACATATCCTAATTTTCCTCTAAGTAGAAGTAAGTCGAGCTCTTGGCTTGTGGTCAATCATTTTAGACATAAGTTTAAAGGTAACTTGTTTCTCCTTTACTATAGGTATAAATCCTCACCTATTAGGTATTTCCACAATCTTATATTATTGGGATATAAGTTCTAGCCTTCTAATAAAATGTCAACTTAGATAATTATAACCCTCTACTTCAAAAATACAAATCTCCCACTATAGGATAAATTGAAGCACTCACTAGGCTTGCTAGTATCATGAATGCTTTCTATTTATCCTCATTTTAATTATATTAAGAATTTTTCCTATTGGAGTTCTCTCTCCTTTTAATTCTATTTATTTTAATAAAAAATTGAATCTTTAGAGACACCAATTTACTATTTTAATCAAGAGTATTCTTAGAAAATATTCATTTACTAAGATATAATTAACAATGGGGTCCCCTATAAGCAACTAAAGAACTCAGCTTAAAATAAGTCTTGTTTTACTTCACCCATGTGAAGTAGGAGAAAAATCTCTCGTATGTGTAGACTCATTTGGCTTAGGAGTCTTTATTAAATGATTGAGTCCATTGTAGAGCAATTTTCTTACCTTTCAAGGCAGTATGTCATTTTTTATGTCATATTCGATCATTGTAATAAGCACCCCTTAAGATCTACATGGTGTCCCTAAGACTCTATGTATAAATACCATAGTTTGCAACCACTCTAAGAGATTGTAAGTCCAGAAGAGTCTATTAACCTCACTTTTGGAGTGAGGTTGATAATTATCTCCTTAAACTTAGGATCTACTTAAGAATTAAGGCATTTCTAGAGCTAAGACACTTCTAATAGTTAGGAGAACATTAACCCTAAGGCTAGAAGACTTATAGGGCTTAACCCTAAAGTTAGATTTTGACTTAGGTTGAGTAAGGCCCACCTACCCTAAACCCAAACCATCACCTAAACCAAATCAATTCCTCAAAATTAAACCAAATGATTACAAATCAAATCTTAACTAAGACCATTCAATTTCAAACATATCTTGACTCATTGGGGTCCAATTTGGCCAAGTGGTTAAGTTAACCTAATTTAACCCATTTGGGTTTGACAGGGCTAAATCAAAAATCAACCTAATCTAATTAAAATTGAACTCACATAAAGTCATTTAAACTTCAATTGAATTTGATTGAACCTTGATTGCAATCCAATTGGATCATGCCAAGCCAAATTGACCTTTAACCCAAGTTGACCCATTTGAACCCTATAACAACAACAACAGCAACAACAACAACAACAAGCCTTAATCCCACTAGCTGGGGTCGGCTACATGAATACTTTGTCTCCATTGTGTCCTATTATGTGTCAAATTCTCATTTAATTCAAGTATACTAAGATCATTTTTTTATACATCTTAACCAAGTCTTTTTAGGTCTACCTCTACCTTTCTTAACATAAGGCAAATCTAATGCATCTACTCTCCTGATCATCTGGACGGACGCTTTATGTATAAACCATCTAACTCTCCCTAATCTTATCTACCATTTGAACCCTATAGAGCCAAAATTTAATTTAGTTTGATTTAACCAATAAAAGCATTATGATCATTTCAATCACTCAAATAAAAATTTTAATCCATTTCAACCAACTCAATTTCACCAATTGGTCCAATTAACCTAACTTCACCTATTGGCCTAAAAATTTCAAATGAGCCAAAATTTAATCCAACTAGAATTGATTAAAAATCAAAGCCACCAATCAACTACAAATTCATTATTGAGTATGTTTTAACACTCAAGTAGCCTTGATTGAGCCTAATCAAGCCAATTGACACACTTGACCCAATTTGGCCTAAAAGACTAATTTGAGTCAAATCTTGATTAAATCTAAATTAGACTAAATCAATTGATTCAATAATTGTCTAAATGATTATTTATCATGATCAATCACTCAATTACAATCAATTAAACCCAACTGAGCCAATTTGGTCATTTTACCCAAGTTGTCCCAATTTGACCTAAAAAGCCAAATTAGGCATAGCCCCATTCTAAACCAAATTTGATTGAACTAATACTTCCAATAAATCACAAATTGACTATTGAACACTCTCCAATCACCAATTGAAGCCAATTTGATGTAACCAACCCAATTGACCTATTTAGCCCAATTTGGCCTAATGGGTCAAATTAAATTGAAGCGTATTATAAACCAAATCAAAGCCTCTACTTCATCTCAAATGATCAATAAAATATAACTCAACCCCTCATCCAACCAAATTAGGCCAATTTGACCAAATGGGTCAACTTAGCCCTTTATCACATATGAACTTATATGAGTCAAATCCAAATTCACATCAAATTGAATCAAAATAATTAGACCGATAAGTTTCAAATGATCATTTAAACTTAATCATATAGCACTCTTGATCAAATTTGCTCAATTGGTTAATCTAACCCATTTGAACTCAAATTAACCTACATAGGTCAAATTGAGTTACACCTAATCAAACTAAGTCTAAACTCAACCAAACTTGACATGACTCATTCTTAGGTCCCTTTTGATCTACCTAAGTGAACCCAACTCAAGGTGAATTTGGTTTAGCCAAATCAAGTAAACTAAGTGTTTTAAATATGATAAAAACACAAAATAAGGTATAACCCTTCCCTTTGCCTTGGGTAGACACTCTAGAATGCTTTGAGCTCCCATATGCTGATTGGACCTAACCTAAAAGTTGTTAGGCTTAGCCATTGACCATGGTGAAGTCCCTCTCATCTTGGCTAATCCTTGGTTCAACCACTAAACATTATCATCATCACCACTAGCTAAACTCCACCAACCACTAGGTGATGTCTACCTCACTAGTCCATTGTAGTTTTCGGCCACCCCCATTGGCCAGCCAGGAGCCACTGCCTGAACAAACCATTTTGGTTGGTTCACATTGGGAGGAGGTATCCTCCCCTATTCAAACTCAACACACAGGTTCCCTAGAGCACTCCCTTTAGTATCTTGAGTTTTCAATTCTCCTCATGCATCCCATCGATGGTGAGACTAAACCCCACTTTAGTCCGAGTCTCCCTCATACCCATCTCCACCAAAACTATGCCAAACATAAATTAACCTCAACCACACCTTTCCTTAGCTTCAACAACCAAAATAAATCAAGAACCACTCAATTTGAGCACTAGAAGGCACTTCTAGACCAACTCCGGTGAGATTCATAATGGCTTTTGATCCAAAAGATAATTGGCAGAGAGGCAGCTCGAAACTTCATCAATAGGGTTTCACCTCTTCAAAGCAAAGCTACATCACTTGTTGGGCCTCCAGTCCTTATCTTCAGTGAGATAAATTCTGGCAAACCATAATTTTGGCCATTAAGTGTTGATCTTTTGTGAAGAAAATGTGCATGTGACACAAATCGAGCTATGGGATCCCTTTAGGACATCTCCTTGATCTTTTTCAAATTGATGATGTCATCAAATGAGCTCCGCTGAGCTCAGATCGAGTATCAAAAGGTGAATGATGTTCATCTCTTGTCGAAGGTTAATGATGGATCGTTTGTTGTCCGTTCCATGTAATTAGAACGAACGACTGTGATTAATCACATTAGAAATTATAATTTATTTTCTTTTAATTCACACGATTAATCTCAATCATTCGATCTGTGATTGAATAGCCAAGATAAATGCATATTTGCCACCGTTAAGTCAGCAGTCGTGCAAGATATTTTAAATAATCAATCATGTGGCGCCACATGGAAAGTGTTGTTGCCTTAGCGTTAACATGACACCAATTATGTAAATAAATTAATTTGGACTAAAAATTATTTTAGTTAGGTAGAACTTTGAATTATCATAACTAATTATAAAAAATATCTAAAAAATACAAATAAACCCATTTTAGAAAGATTTGATATAAGAGAATCTAGAAAAAATAAGTCATATTTTTTATTAAGTAAATAGTGACTAATTAGGATTTGAATTATTCCCAAATTAGTATAACTAATTAACTTGAAAATTGGTTTGATAGTTCTATGGGATGAGCTCTACCTCCCATAATTATTTCAAGTTAATTTCTTAAGTAATTTGGAAAATTTAATTTTCCAAATGTAAATTAGCCATTTTGTGCATTTAATAATTATATTAACTTAAGAAAATTACTAAGTGATTATAAAAACCTAATTATCCATTAAAATACTAAAGCTATTAAATAAATTAATTAGGACATCTGATTTGAATTATTCCTCAAAATCATTACAAAAGGGCTTTTATTTAATTAATTAAATTACTAATTAACCTAGAGCTTAGGAAAATCAAAGTACTTTGGATAGACCACCAAAAATTTTGGCCAAGCCCTCTTTGTGTTCAGCTAACATTGAGGTTTTCAATGAAATCAAAACCCTTAATTGGTTTGGGATATTTTGAGTGTAATTGATGATTTAGAATTTTTTCCATTCTTTTAATTAACCCTTAATTATAAGCTCAATTGCATTAAAATTTTTAGAACATATTTATTTTATATTCATGTGTTTTTAGCACTTTTATCATAATTTTTGGGTTTATATTTAGGGCTTAATTAAATTTATGGGCTCTTTGGGGATTATTGATTAAATTAATAACTAATCTTAATTAATTTATAAAAATCAATTAAATCACTTTAAATCACTTATTGAATAGAGATGGGTCATGAACTAATTTTAATAATTTTCTCTCATCTTTAAGGTTAAATAATTCAAATAATAAAAATTGATCTTTAATAAACCTAATTAGGCTTAAGGGTATTTATCTTAATGTGAATGTCCTTAGGAATTAATAAATTCAAATAGGCTATTTGATGACATTTAATTTATTTTCTTCAATTCATAAATTTATATTCCATATGCTTCATGCATTCATGTTTTAAAAATTAATTAAAATGTTTCGATCAATTGCATACCTTTAAATTAAATAATATCGCTATTATCACTAATAAATCTCAAGTTATTTTCTTAATAAATTAAAGATATCTATTAATCTAAATATAAGTCAATATGAATAATTAATATTTAAATGTAAATCCTATATGTATGATCTACTATGTGAAAGGTATATAGTCTGAAAACCTAAGGTCCCAAGGCAATTGACCTGAAGGAGGTTTTGATACCTCATATCTCTGATATAATAATGGTGCATATCTTGAGATTTGTTGGAAACTTCAAGTTAAGATTAAGTTGTTTTCACTTAAATAATTAACCATCTTAAAATTTTCATAACTTTTATTCTTATATTTATATATATATATATATGCATATGAATTAGCAAGTATATAATATGGATATCTTAAGATCGCGAGACTTTAAGTAGACCCAAGGGGTCTCTAATTATCTCACTTCCCTGATTCAACAATGACACATACTTTTATAGATTATATATATATATATATATATATATATATATATATATATATATATATATATATATATATATATATATATATATATATATCATATAATATCATTTCATTACACATATCATTTAATTAAATGAATATTAAAACACCATTGAATCTGCCATGATTTGAACATATTAATCCTAAGAAGTCTTTTACATTAAGACAAAATCTCTTAAGTCAAATCTAAACAAATTGATTAATTAAGAAAATTCGTAATATTTTATTAAGATGACTAAAAATAAATAAAATAATCATCTCTTATATTCAACATAAGGTAAGGGACTAAGGTGGATCTCCCTCCACCTTTCTATTTTTAAATTTTAAATTTAAATGTTATCTACATGAAATTAAAAATCTAATCTAAAATTAATTTTAAAACCATTAATCATATAAAGTGTAATCACTCTTAATAAAGGACTTAAACTCTCATCATTAGATAGCTTAAACACTAAAGCCTAATTATGACATACCACACTATTGACCTCACTTTTGGTGTGAGGATTAATCATCCCCATCTTAAATCTAGGAAGCTTCTAGACACTTGGATTCCCTTAATGCTAAGACACTTCTAGTGATTAAGGGGACACTAAAACTTAAGCTTAGAGGCTTAGAAGGCATAACCTTAAGCTCAGAGTCCACCTTGGGAGAAATAAGCTCCACTTATTCTGTGACCTAAACCTATTCACTCATCCAAACTTAAGCTCATATGGATGGAGTTAAACCAACTTCAAACCTATTCAATTAATCTTAATTGACTTTGATTTTGTAATCCAAGCTCCAACCCAAATTAACTTGGACCTTAATCTAAGTTAACTCCACCATGATCTTATAACTCAATTCAAACCCATTCAAGCAAACTAAATCCAATTTAATTTTTTTCAATCACTCCAATTATTCATTAGATCATTTCAAGCCACTTAAACACTTGCAATCAAACCAATTGAACCAAAGGAAGGTGACCAATCCAAGTTATCCCATTTGACCTAAAAGATTCAAATGAGCTAAAACTTAATTAAGCACAAATCAATTATAATCAAAGTCACCAATCAACTTCAAATTTACCATTGAACACACCCCAACAATCCATAACCCTAATTGGTCTAAGGTGGCTTGACCAAATCACTTGACCTAAAGTGACACAAAAGGGACAATTGAACCAAGATCTAATTAAACTCCCATTAGATCAAATCAAGCCACCCAATCTCTTCATTGATGACTATAAGTCATTATTGAACATCCACTATAGTCAAATGAACCTAATCAAGCTAATTAAACCCATTGACCCAAGTTGACCTAATTTTGCCTAAAGGGTCAAATTGAACCAAATCAAATCATTAAAAAAATTGATTGAAACCATTGCTTCCAACTAATCACTAATTCAATATCAAACATAATCCAACCTTCAATTTGATTGAACTTGGTCAACCTAAATCAATTAGCCTATTTAGCCCAATTTGACCTAAAGGGTCAAATTGAACTAATTAACTCGACAATCCAAATTAATTCAAATCAACTACTCCACTCAATCACTGATGATCAATTAAACATAGACCTACCCCATGCTCAAGCAAATTTATCCAATTTGATCAAATTGGTCAACATGACCCATTTGACCCAAATTGAACCATATGAGCCAAATTCAAATCTAACCCAATTTGAATCAAACCAGTTACACTCGTTCACTCTAAATGACCAATTGAACTCACCCAAATCATCATTTTGACCCAATTTAGTCAAATTGATCAATTTTGCCCAATTAAACTCATTTATATGGGTTAAATTGAGCTAAACCTAACTAAACCAAGCTCAATCCCAATCAAACTTGGCATGACTCATCCTCAGGTCACCATGGGCTTGCCCATGTGGGCCCAACCAATGGTGAACCCAGTTTGGGTCAAACCTATTGAACCAAGCCACCCAAATGAGACAAAATCCCCATTTCAAGAGGTTTTCCCCTTTACCCCATGGCAACCACCTATGAGTCACTATAGCACCAAAGAAAGGGGAATTGGGTGATATTAAAATTTTAAAAGTTAATAAAAAATTAATTTTTGATTTTATAATGACAAGATAAAATTCTTAATACAACAAAAATAAAAATACAGTAAAGTAAAGAGAGATAATAGGCACAAAATTTTTGCGTGATTTGGCCAACCCCAAAACCAGCCTACGTCCATGCCTAGCCACCCCTGGCTAGGAATCCATAAAATGCAAAATAATTTATAAATACTACTCTCCTATAATAGGGTGAGTAAAATCCCTACAACAATATGTACTCTCCTATAAAGGGGTGAGTGCAACCCCAATATAAATTTTACAACATAAAAAATACAAAATAATAAAATTTGATAAAATAAATCTCTCACAAATATACCAAGCTATCCAATTCAAAAATGATCTCACAACTTATAATTGATCACATTACAACTTAAAATTTTGGCAAGATAAAATGCTCACTTAAAATTGATAAGAAATAATAAAATAAATATCTTAAAGTGATTTTACTAAGATGTTTATGTTATTACAATTTGTAGACTATATAAAACTATTTTCAAAATAAATTCACAATATTCTTTTGCACAATAAAATAAATTTTAGCAAGGAATAATTTATTTTATTTTAACCAAAAAGATTCTTTCAATTAATGATAATGATCACAAGATACTTAAATAAAATGAGTATATGATAAATCTAAGTAGGCTAGTAAGCTTTTAATTAAAAAGGGAGATCTAGCAAATATGAAAATAATTTCAACATAATTATTTAATTTAAAATGCTTAAAATATACTTCTAAAATAGATTTAAGAATAAATGATCTTTCAAAAAAGGACTAATGATGAAATATTTCAAGAAACTAAAAAAAAATTGTAGAAAGTTAAAAATTTCAACAAGTTGAAATAAATCCTACAAACTATCACAAGAGTTTTTCACAAAAAAAAAATGATTGAAAAAACTTTGATGTAAAAAACTTAGACTTTGATGTCCAAAGAGTAATCCACCAAAAAAAATAAATTGGAAAGAATAAATAGATGGTGAAAATAGTATGAATAACTAAAAAGGGATTAAGATCAAGAAAATAAACTCAAGTAATTTGAGAAAGCTTGCTTAGCTGAAGATGTTGAAGCTTTGAAACCAAGGATTTGATCTTGCAATATTGGAGAATACTTGGAAGGAAAATCTAGGAAATTTTCTCTTAGATTTGCTGGAGAAATTTTGAATTTGAATGAGGAATGCTTTCATGAAGAGAATGCATGCTATTTATAGGCAAGAAGGTTATTTTGAATTATTTCAAAAAATATATTATTCTAAAGTCATTTTATCATATAATAATTTAATATTCAATAAAAATATAATTTATATTAAATAAATATTAAATTAAAGCAGCCAAAATTTAGCTATTCACATGGGCAAGTCAAAAATAATCAAATATGGCTCTTAATATATTCAAAGCATTTATCATGCATTCATTATTAAAATCAGCTAATATTTGAAAAGTCATATTAAATTCAATTTTAATCAAACATGGGTCATGTAACCTATTAAATTAAAGGAAAAGAATCTAGGGAATCCGTTGAGATGAAATCAGATATAAATTTCTTGACTATAAAATGACTTTGGCTAAAATACAAAATTTTACATATTTTTGTTAATTTTGAAATATGACATTTAAATATTATGATATAATTTATATATAATCATACATATGATAGTTATTATATAACCTTCAAATTAAATTAAAATATTTAATTATATTAAGTAAACAAAATAATTACACTTAATTGTAATAATTTATTATCATTTATTATTTTGACAATTCAAATTTTATGTATGAAATATATAATTGAATGTTAATTAGATAAAGATTTATATAAATTAACCTCATTATCATTATTTAAAATAAATAAAAATAATATGTAAAGTTGTGAGCAACTTGATTCATGCCAATGAACTCATATGAATTTCTAAGATAGTTATAAATGCATATAACCTAAAATATTGTATCTTGAGCTTCACATTATCCATTTTGATCTATCTTTTATTATTCTATTCTTGCAATTTCCTCAAACATATTGTGAGATGTATTGAATATGTAATTAGCAATTAATATATCTAAAACACATAAAAAATTTTATTAGAACAGCCAAGCATTCGTTTGTTATCATCAAAATTGATTAGATTGAACATGAGGCTCATCAAGCTAACACCACCTTTGGCTCTTCTTGGACAAAATGACCACTGACCCAACCTAACCTAAAGCTGTTGGGCTTAGCCTTTGGCTAAGACAGACTGAGTTCACCCATAAAAACTGATTGGTCCACCTAAGGGAGAGTGTATACCTCATGCGAGCCCAATCCATTCCCCCAGCCTCTCACCCTCAACCCCCTCAGTAGTCCCCTGCCATCTCCGGCCACCTACCTCAGTTCGATGGCTACCAAAGGCTGAACCATTATCAACTTCAACCTTTGGTTCAACTGGGGAGGAGAGTAACCTCCTCCCTATGGATTTAAATCAAGCACAGACATTTCTTAGATTATTCTGCATAGTCATATACCATCTCCCAAGCTCCTCGTTCATTCCACCATCGAAGAGACCAGCTTCCTATTAAACCTGAGAGCTCTATCCATCGAAGTTTTCAAAACCTCCACTAAATCAAAATTAACTCTTCCCACACCTTCACCTCATTCCAGTGAATGAAAATGAATCATTTCTTAAGAGATTTGACCACCAGAAGACATTTCAAGAACAACTCCTGTAAGCTTTATGATAGTGTTTGGCCACAGAGCGATTGGCGAGGAGGTAGCTCATGATCTTCTCAGTAGGGCTTCATATCTTTAAGATGAAGCTACCTCTATCAACGAACCACCATTCTATAGCTCCGATGAGATAAAAATCTGGCAACCATAGCTTTTCCTCTTAGCTGTTAGTCTTTTTTGAAGTGAATCGTGTTTCTGGGCAATTTTCATTGTATGATCCCCTTAGATTCATTCCCTGGTCATTTTAGAGTCAATTT
Source organism: Cymbidium sinense (assembly GCA_021442155.1). Lineage (NCBI taxonomy): Eukaryota > Viridiplantae > Streptophyta > Magnoliopsida > Asparagales > Orchidaceae > Cymbidium > Cymbidium sinense. Next base: position 144,101,022 of record CM038223.1, on the reverse strand, counting down.
CACCATTGAATGAGCTCCAGAAAGCTTGGATCAAGGGACGGAAGATGGACGATGTCCATCTTCTGGCCCTTGTGAGATAATAAATCACCAGTCGTCCGTTCCTCATGATTAAAATGGATGATCATGATTAATCGCATTAGAAATTTTGATTTAGCCCCTTTACATTTTTAACAGATCAAACGACTGAGATAAAATCGCATCTTTCGCCACTGAGTCAGTTATTACGTTGGATGTTTTAAGTAACCAATACCACAGTGCCATGTGGAAAGCATTGTTGTGTCAGCGTCTGCATGGCACCGATGGTTTAAAATATTAATTAAGCTTTAAAAATGTAATTAAATGGCTAGAACTTCAAAAAATCATAACTAATTATAGAAAAAATCCAAAAAATACAAATAAACCCATTTTGGAAAGGCTAGATAGATGAGAATTTAAGAAAAATAAAATCTCTAATTTATGCCTAATTAAAGTTTCATGCTTAGGTTAATTACTTTAATTAAAGCAAAATTACTTGACCAATTAATTCTAAATTTGGTTGGATGATTCCATGGGATGTCCTCTGCTTCCCATAATTTTCTTAGAATTATTTTTCATGTAAATTAAAAAATTTAGAATTTCAATCCTAATTACTCTCATTAATTAATTAAATAATTATTAAAATAGGTAAATATTAAAACTTAAATAATTAATGATAATTAATTATTATGAGTATTGGAAATAGTGAGGAGAAGTAATTATGACACATTTTCTAGTTATTTTTCCAAATGTATTTTTTTTAAGAGGGTTAGTTAACATGTGTAATAATTTGAGATTAATTAAAAAAATCAATGATAAAATAAAATTCAAATAAAATTAATAATTAGTTCTAATAATTCAAGCATAAACCATTAATTTCCCTTTATGTGTTTAAAAACATAATGTTATTAAAGAAATTATGATTAACCCATTGGTATCAAAAAATTATAAGAGTATTTAACTTAGATTCTTTCCTTCTTTAATTCAATTAACTCTTAAACATAAGCCTAATTACATTAGATTCATTTAGGTGCATTGCAAATTTTACTTTCTAAAAGTATATCATTGAAGGCTTATGATCAAGTATTTAATTAAATTATAGAAGTTTAGGGAAGGGTAATTAAGTTGATTGAACCTAACCAATCCATAAAACCCATTTAATTATTTTCTTTAAATATATCAAATCACCAACATGAGATGGGGGAATATACTAAGTATCATCTCTCTTCTTCAGGTTTTAATAACTTAAAAATCAAAATCAAACCATATAAGAACTTTGGTTAGTCTTAAAAAATATTTATTTGGTTTAATTATCCTTAGGACTTAAAGTAATTAAATATGTTATATGGTAATGTTTAATCACTTCTTTTCAATCAATATAAATGTGGATGCCTTTTGTTTCACATGTTCATATTTTTCAAAACAAAAAAATGAGAATCAAAAGAATACGGTTGCATTTAAGTTGTGTGTGTTGAATAAATATTATATGGTGTGGTTATTATCATAAATAAATTTTAAATTACTTTCAAAACTATAAGCTAATGATGTAAAATTTAAGCTAATGTTGGTTATAAGTATTCAAAAAAGTTTACACTTAGTTATAATTTAAAGATGGTAAAGGACTATTTTATTTTCATGGTTCATGTGTATGTTTACAAATGTATTTAAGTTAGCAATTATATAATCTAGACTCTCAGAAAGATGATATTTTAAGTAGCCCTAAGGAGGTCTTAGATAATCTCACTTTCCTGATTTAACAATGGCACACACTTACTTAATTTCATTTATGTGTATGCATATGCTAGAATTTGGGATAAAACTTTATTTTATATGAATAAAATATTTTCTTTTATATACCTTTTGCATGATTTTTATTTCTATGCTTGTGTATATATTTGCATGTATTTAGGTTAGCATGTATATAGTTTGAACATCTCAAGAATACAAGACTTTAAGTAGTCCCAAGGAGGTCTTAGATAATCTCACTTTCATGATTTAATGGCACATACTTGCTTAAATCTATAATATATATCTACATATGATTAACTATGAAATGGAATCTTTCTTTTCTGCCACATTCACGCATTAATTACCATCAAGTGTGCAAAACTATAAATATATATTGCATGTACAAACATATATATATATATATATATATATATATATATATATATATATATATATATATATATATATATATATATATATATATATAATCAAATATCATCAATAATAAAAATGAAGAAGTGTGTATTTGATGGTAGAAAGAAGTAGTGAAATGTTATTCATGTAATAGTGATTCAATTTTATTAAGCCTAAGATGCCTTTTATGTTTGAATAAGACTCCTTAAGACTAACCAAAACTTAGGTTTAATAAAATGTTTAAAAATGGTTCAATAAAGAAATAAAAGTCATAATCATATGCCTTTAGAAAATAGCTTAGGGTGGGGATAAAGGGGGTCAAACCCTTTCTTTTTTTTCATAATAATTAGATGTTGAGTAGATATTAAATTAAACTAGAAAGTGTAACTTAAAATTAAATAATTTGTTCCAATATTTGAAGTAAAATCACCCTTAATGTTTAACATAAATAATTCTAAACTTTAAATAATCACACTCTTAAAGCTTAGTCAAGACACACCACACTAAACCTTAGCACACACACATTTTAGCACTAAGCCACCAATTCTAGTCTTAGGTTAGACCGATGTATGTTATGGTGTTATGTTTTCTTTTTTGATGTAATATTTTAGACTAGATGTTAGGATTATTTATGCATAGAGTGGATATTAGGTTGCAAATAGTTTAATGATATTTTTTATAGAAGATTATACTAGAGGGGCTACTATAATAATAAATATATATAAATGTTCTTGCGTGTAGGTGCTGCTTATGCCCCCTAAGCATAATTCATTTAGGATAGGTAGGATTGGCTGCCCAAGTGCAGGGTGCTAAGTTCAAATATATGAAATATAATTGCTTGACTTGTATAATTATTTAGCTAACATCTATTTTATAGGTGTAATTAGATTTTTTTTTATAAATATGTAATTTTTGTAATACGATCAAGATTGGTGTTATGGGATTTATGATGAATAATGACTAAAAGGCATAAATCTATGAGACCCTGTGAAGCCCGAAGAAAATTAATCCAAAATAAAGAAAGAAGGACAAGAGACTGAAGACCCTCATAGCATTTATTTTTAATTATAATACTCAATTGTAATCTTGATAGTATAAGGGTAGATCTCGGCTACCCAATTTCTTCTCTTTTTGGGGGTGTATGGCAGCACCCGATCGCACCAGCCTCTTATTCTATTACAATTCATATGTTTGATTGTTGTGCTTAGATTGCACAATAGAAATGATATGCTTTTCATAGGTTTTTTAAAGTGTGATGATTTGATGTGTGCCTAGATGCGGTAGGCTCTTTAAGATAATATTAAGTTTTCTACCCTCACTATAAACTCCTAACTATATTTTAATATAATCATAATCTCATTTAAAGCCTAGGCTCTTAATCAAGATAAATAAAAGATTTAAAAATCCCTTAGCTGATTATTATATGTTATCACACCATGTATTTCATATTGTGTCTCTCTTGAATAGGAAGGGTCTCCACTCTTGCATAATAGGTGATATGCTTGGCCTTTGAGGGTGATCTCTTGTAGTGGAGAACACCTCCTCTAATTGATTTAGCCCATGACTTAATTTTAACATACATATAGACATAGTTGTCTAAAGCTTTGGTCCAAAATGAATGTGTCAAAATAGTTTATAAAGTTGTAAATTTTACTATTAGCCTAAGTCATATTTTCATTCCAATCATGTTCTAGTCTTTAAAAGAGTGAGTTTAGGACTCTAGCTCCTTTCCTAATTAAATAACAACCTAGCTATCTCGTATCTACATAAGACCCGCCAACATGATTTTAAAGTATAGGAGGTGTTAGCTGGCTGCCACTCCAAGCAGTTGTACGTCCAGAAGAGTCAGGATGTGTATATTTTCTCTTATGGAGGTAAGCCATTACATCTCATTTTCTCAATTAGACTTAGGTCATGCTTCTAGCTTGTGCTAAGGCATTTTAAATCCAAAGTGAAGATGAAGATGAGAAATTGAAGGCCCCCATAGCTTTATTTGTATTTATAAATTAATTATAATCTGGACTATATAAGCGTAGAGCTCAGCTACCCAAATTCTTTTTTTTAAGGTGTACGATGGTACTTGGTCCCACCAACCTTTTATTGATTAATTGATAATGTTTTCTTGATTATTTACTTTGATTCTGTAATAAAAATGACATGACTTTTTATAGATTTTTTAAAGATTGATTATTTATTGTATGGCTTGGATATGGTAGGCCATTTTAAAATCTTAATTCTTTTACTCCAATTAAATAACTTCAGTTAAATTTTAATAAACTCATAATCTCACTCTAAAGCTTAAAACTTTAATCAAATAAATAAAAGATTTAGCAATCACTTCGTTATATGATTGTATGCTATAACATCATGCATGCATATTACTTCTTCCTTGCAAATGGAAGATCTCCATTCTTGTACGATAAAAGACAAGTCTTAACCTGAAAGGATAATCTCTTATAGTAGAGAACACCCCTTCTTGCTGATTTAACCCACAACTTAATTTCATCATTCATGTAGCATAAACTCTCTCAAGCCGAAGTCCAAAATAATGAGTCAAAATAAAATAAAATTTGTAAATTTATTATAGCATACACATTGATTAAAATCTAATCTTTTAGAAGTGAGTTTAGGACTCTAAATTTTTTCTTAATAAATAACAATCTAGTTATCATGCATTTAAAGAGGACTAGCCACCATGGCTTTAAATCATATGACATGTTAGCTAACAGTCACTCTAGCCTATTATAAGTCTATAAAAGTTGCGATCGGTTCACTCTCTCTAGTGGAAGGGAACTAATATATCATATTTTTTTGGTAGAATTAGGTCGAGCTTTTAGCTTATGTTAGAGAACTTTAGATATAGGTTTAGTGTCTACTTATTTTTCCTTTGCTATGGGTATAAGTTCTCACTTCTTAGGCATTTTTCACAATCTTGTGTTGTTGGAATCTATCAAATAAATATAATTTTACTCCTTCAAAAATAAAAAGCCTCACTATAGAATAAATTGGAGCACTCAATAGGCATCCTAGTATCATGAGTGCTTCCTTCTAATTCTCCTTTGGAATTCATTAAGAACTCTTCTCATTTAATTTTTCCAATAACTATCAAATACTTCATCCGAAAACTTTAAAAATCTTTGGACACATTAATTGACTACTTTAATTGAGAGTATTCTAAGGGAATCCCTATTTTATTAGATATAATTAACTATGAGGGCTTGCCTCCATAAGAAACTAAAGGACTCAACATAAAATAAACCCTACTTTATTTCATCCATATAAAATAAGGAAAAGATCTCTGGTATATGTAGACCTATCTGCCTTATGAGCTCTTGTTAGATGATTGAGTCAATTGTAAGGTGATATCTCTACCTTTTGAGGTAGTATATCATTCTTTAATGTCATACTCAATTATTTCAAAAATTATCCCATAATATTTGCATGGTGTTCCTCAACACATTTTTAAACACCACATAATATGAATTATCTTATATGATGAGGAGACCATTCAAATAATGAGATAGGATGTGAGTGTATTAGTATTTAAGTGGAGGCCTCAATCTACAAAGATTGGACTATGACTCAATACATTAAATGGAATGAACATGTTGAGAACAGTGAATGTGAATTATAATCTTAATGATTTAACATGAAACTATAAAAGTATGTATGTATGCCATGATGAAGGCGAGATGATATATAGCTTAATGTAGATTCAGAGTTTTTCCTAGCTAACCCAATGGATTAGTCTTGGCAAATCCAAAAAAAAAAAAAAAAAAAATCAAAACATGTTTATGCTAGTGTCTTTATAGACTCTTACTTAACTCTAAATAAATTGACTAATATGGAAGGTTACTTTGGGAACCAAAGGCTCTATAGTTATATGCTCATGCACATCCCAAGTCAAAAATATTTAGAAATTATTTTTAATAAAAGATCAGATATTTTCCTCTCAAGATAGATACACAAAATAATATAATGATACATGTTAAGAAAAATTGATATTTTCTTTAATTATATTTTATACAAAATACAAGGGATAATGAAGCATTTAATATATAGTAACATGCATATATATATATAATTAAAGAAAATTTTGAATGATGAGTGATAAATAGGTATATGCATTTATATTATCATGTATATTGACCTATATACACATATTTACAATGATGATATATTATATTTAGATTGATCTCATCTCTTATAAAAAATGAATATTCATTTTTGGAAATAAAATCCAAAATCAAATAATTATATGATACTCCACTTAAATGATAACATAATATACATAACGAAAAATAAAATATATGAAATCTATAAACATATTAGATGTCTTTAAATCAAACTATAATACACTTCCATGTAACATTAAAATCACACTAAAACTCTCATGAAAATGGTTTAAATCAAACATACTAATATTCTAATCATAACAAAACAATGCTTAACAAACCAAATATTTAATATTATTGTTAAATCAAATCTACTATAATAATGAAATTTTTAAAAGTAAACTTTAATGTATATAACTACTGATGTTTGTTTAAAATTAGTGGACACATCTAATTAGTTAAATAAACTTGATATGATTATGCACTTTTTAATTCATAGGAACTTTGGAATTGTATTTTAATTCATGCAAATTATTTTTTCTAGTTTAAATTATTTTCTTATTTATTGAATTTTTATTTTAATTGAAAAATACCAGATATACTTAAAATTAAATCACCCTTATTATATTTGATTATTTTATGATCAAATAATTTGATTTGGACTACTATTTTGATTGAAATTAAATTTCTTAGATGAAATTTAATTTCATTAGCTAGTCTTATTATAATTTACATTGTTATATCAATATTTATCTTGTAAAAGGTTTAATTAATTATTTTAACATTGATCATTTCATTTCTACAATTATACTTAAATAAAATTATAACTTGCTAAAATTTACTTTAGTTTGCAAATTCTTTATTCCATAATTAAAGAAAAGGATTTTAGTACAAAAATAATCATTCATACATTGTCATATTGAATCTAGTTTTAACTTCTCTTAAAATTAAAACTAGCATTTGTTGAAATTTATTTTGTCACATAATAGACATTTATATTCATTTAAAAATGAATTTTTTAGCATTATTTATTATTTTCATCAAACAAAACAATTTTAAAGATAATTTTTAAAATATAAATTTATTATTTCTTATAAAATTGATCCATTTACTTAGTCAAATTTATTGTAAGTTGATATTTTTCAAGATAATCATTTTTATTTTGTGAGATCACCATTTTTAAAATAGATTTCTTGATATTTTTGAATTTAATTGTGTTTGTAAGTTGTATTTTTTATACTTAAAGTTTAGTTTTATTGGGATGTGAAAGTGGATGGTTGCGATATGCAATCGACAGACAGTATAAAAATTGTCGAAATAATCATGACATGAATCTTTTAAAATATTGTGTTAATGCAAGGGCGTCCAGTGGAAGTGACATGTTGTATGACCTAAATATAGTGAAAAGTGTGCAAGGGCCGCTGCATTGATGTTCGGGTATAGTGTTAAATAAGCAAGGGTTCCCACATTATGGACGAATGCTGGAAAAGAAGTTAGTCCATAAAACTAGAATTAGGTTAGGAACTTGGAATATAGGTACTCTTATGGGTAAATTAATAGAATTAATAGATATTATGGTTCATAAGAAGATAAATATTTTATATGTTCAAAAAATTAAATGGGCTAGGGAGAAGGCCAAGGAGATTGATAGTTTAGGTTTTAAATTTTGGTATTCAGGTAGAAATCGAATTAGAAATGACATAAGTGTGATTATAGATAAAAATTTGAAGGATAATGTTATAAATATTAATAGATGTGGAGATAAAATTATAGCTTTAAAGATTACTGTTGATTGTAAGATTATCAATGTAATAAGTGTTTATGCTTTGTTTGGATGTAGGCTCAAAAGAAAAATTTTGGATTGAATTAGTGGGATTAATACAAAAAACATCTCTTGAAGAAAAAGTATTTATTGGAGGAGATTTAAATGGACATGTTGGTAGAGTGGTAGAAGATTTTAAAAGTATTCATAATGGTTATAAATTTAGAGTGACTAATGAAGAAGGTAGGACTATATTAGATTTTACTTTGGCCTATGATTTTGTAGTTACTAATACTTTATTTAACAAAAGAGATGAGCATATTATTACTTATAAAAATGGATCTAATAAAACACAGATTGATTATTTTCTGATAAGAAATTATTTAGATTATAAATATTGTAAGGTCATTCCAAGTAAAAATTTAAGTACCCAACACCGGTTTTTAATTTAGATTTTAAAATGAAAGATTGGAAGATGAAAAAAAAATCAAATTATTTTCCTAGGATTAGATGGGGAACTTAAAGTACACTAATAAAATTATTTTTAAGAGCAAGCTACAAGAGCTTAGAATTTGGGATGTTCATAAGGAAGCTAATATTATGTGAAAAAAAAATAGCAAGTTAAATTAAGCAAGTTGCAAAAAATGTGCTCGGATAATCAAAAGGAAAAACTTCTTTTAATAAAAAAATATTAGTGGCAGAGTGAGAATGTGCAATAAAATATAAGAAACAAAAATCATTGATATAAAACTTGGTTTAGATGTAAAAACTCAGAGAATTAGGAAAGATATAAAGTGGCCTTTAGAGATTCTAAGAAAGTAATATATGATGCAAAAAATTTAACTTCTAGTGATTTATACAATAGATTAAATACCAAAAAAGGTGAAAGATGTATGTATAAGTTAGCCACCAAAGAGATAGGAGAAGTAAAGATCTAGTTCAAGTGAGGTGTATTAAGGATGAATATTATAAAGTGCTTTTCTTAGAAATGGATATTAAAAATAGGTGGATTAGGAATTTTGATTTTAATGAAGGATCTGAAAATATGATTGATTATAGCAACCTTAATACTCTAAATAAAAATAAAAAATTTTGTTTTTATCATCGTATTAGTAAATCTGAAGTTAGAGAAGCTTTAAAGAAACAAAATGTGGAAAAATAGTAGGACATGATGATATTCCAATAGAAGTGTGAAAATGTTTAGGAGATTAAGGAATTTCTTGGCTTACAAATCTTTGTAATGTCATTTTAAAGACTAAAAAGAGTTTGTTAGTTCCTATATTTAAGATAAAGGTGATGTACAAGAGTGTACAAATTATAGAGGAATTAAGTTAATGTGTCGTACATTAAAATTATGGGAGAGAGTAATTGAGCATAGGTTACGATATGATACAAAAGTTTCTCACAATCAATTTGGTTTCATGCCAGCTAGATCTACTATGGATGTTAATAGTAGATCTAGAAAAGAAAGAAGTTAATATTGATTATATTTAAGTAATTAAGGATATATATACTAAAGTTGTTACTTGTGTCCAAACACAAGGAGGATTGACAAAATATTTTTCTATTTTAGTTGGATTACATCAAGGATCAGCTTTAAGTCCTCTTTTTTTTTTTTGCTTTGGCTATGGATATTCTTACTAGGCATTTACAAGAAGATGTACCTTGGTGTATGCTTTTTGCTGATGGCATTCTTCTTATTGATAAGACTAGAGAGGGATTCCAAGAGAAACTTGAATTAATGAGGTCAACCTTAGAGTCTAAAGGTTTTTGTTTAAGTAGATCTAAATATGAATATATGGAGTGTAATTTTGATTGTAGAAGTTCTAGTAGTAGTGTTGTAATATTAGGTGAACAAGTTATTAAAAAGAGTGAGTGATTTAGATATTTAGGCTCTATTATTCAAAATGATGGTGAAATATATGGAGATGTTATCAATAGAATTCAAGTTGGATGGTTAAAGTGGAGGAATGCATCTAGCCTATTGTGTGATAGAAAAGTACCGCTTAAACTTAAGGGAAAATTTTATAATATGGTGATAAGACCTACAATGATTTATGGTGCAGAATGTTGACCAATAAAAAAGAAGCATATGACTAAGTTAAGTGTTACAGAGATGAGGATGCTCAGGTGGATGAGTGGATTTACTCTTAGAGATAAAATGTGAATTGAGTATGTTCAAAAACATGTTGGAGTAGCTCCAGTGGAAGATAAGATTAGAGAGAGAGTCACCTTTAATGGTTTGGCCACATAAAGCATCGGTCGTCCGATGACCCGGTTAGAAGAGTAGATGCATTAGGTTATCCTTATGTTAAGAAAGGTAGAAGTAAACCTGGAAATATTTTGTTAAGATGTATAAAAAATGACCTTAGTATACTTGAAATATATGAGAATTTGACACATAATTGGACACAATGGAGATAAAGGATTTATGTAGTCGACCCCACTTAGTGGGATAAAGGCTTGTTGTTGTTGTTTGTAAAGTTTTTTTTTTGTTGGGGTTGTACTCACCTCTTTATGAGAGAATACCCCTTGCCCTGTTACAAGAGAATACATGGATGGCTATCATTATTGGGGTTGTTCTCATCCTGTTGTATATAGTGTGTGTTCTATCTATTTTTGGGTTAGAAAAATTCTAAGCTAGGTGTAAATATAGGCCACTTGGTGTTTCGACCGAACAACATAACAATCTGATGCCTACTATTTTCCTTTACTTTTGCACTTTTTTAGGTTCTCTATGATTGATTATTCAATATTTAAAATTGAAAATTATTTTTTTACTAAAAATAAAAATTGAGATTTTTAACTAAACCCCCTCCCCTAAAGAGTCACACTTATTAAATTATCATTAATGTATAGATGATTAAAATCATGCCTTCAAGATCTCTTTGGTTTGGTATAAATAGTGATAGCCTAGTAATATACAATTTCTCCCAAATTTAACTTGTAGAAGGTACAATCAACTAGACATTCGTAGGCTTAAGCATTGTGGCATCTTTTAGCTTATAGATTTATTAGTTTTACACAATTTAATAAAATGTATTTGAGGCCTCTAGTTCCTCTAGGAGTGGTAGATATTGTAAATAGATCTTAGATCTATAAATGTTAGATATAGAGAATAAGCTTATATTAATACTATGTATGCTTTAATATAATTTTAAAATTCAATTTTAGATAGATTCATATAAAATTCTTTATTAAAGGTCAACCAAGCCATTTAAGTGACAAGCAACTTTAGGTTTTATATTAACCCATATGAAATGAAGTGGAAATCTATATATTATCGAGAAGATGATAAATAACCTTTAGATGAGGTAATAATCAAGTTGATCATCATAGTAATTTGACTATGATTTTCATCTTCTATTCATCCTAACTACAATATGACCTATCAATAAAAGGCCATTAATAGATACTCTTAGTATAATACCACTACTTATAATATAATGGTTATCTCATCAACAACTTAATAAACAATGTTGATTTGATGTGATCAACTCTCTAAACAAATGATAATCTAACTTAATATAATATAGATATATAATGAAGGGTGCATTTGAGGTAACTTCAACTATTTGAAAAGTCGATTGTGAAACTGATATAGAAAAAACTACTATCATAACACTGTCGTTGTTGAAGTAGTGGTGTTGTTTGGAATATTTAGTTATGAGATAACTATGTTATTTTTGTGTGTTATAAAAAGAAATAATACTACAATATGTCCGTTGTATTAAATTTAAATATAATAATAATAATCATGTTAAACTATATTATATTTAATTAATTTGTGAGTGTATTTAATGGTGATTTTGATGAAAAGTGTAAAATTTCTTTAAACTGTACTTTGTTACTTCTTTGAACAACATAAACATAACAAGCATATTTACAATTGCTATTTCTAGGATAACAATAATCTTAAACTTAAAACAGTAAAGTCTTCTTGCTACACTATCATCTGGACTCATTGTAAATTAGATGTATCAATCTTTGGATCATCAACTTGGCTAAAATAATTATAGTCATCCTCTATTTTATTTTCAAAGAACCAATAAAATCTTCCACCATAATTTTAGCAGCTGAAAATATGGCATTGTAACTAATTTATTAATAAATAGTTCTAGATGATGATGAATTCTTCAAGTTTACACTTTAAATGCTATTGAAATCAAATGTAAGAATCAAATATTGTAATTAATTATAGTCCATCTACTATCATAATTTTAATTATAGAATGAGATATAAAACTTAAAAAAGAAATATCGAAAGCACAAATTTAATAAAGAATGAACTTTTTAACATTACAATAGACATAACTATATCATAAGAATCATTCAATGGAATTTCACTCATCAACTAAAGCAATAGTGATATGTTCTCTTAGCTCAACCATCTCCTCAACACCTTCATTATCTTGAGTCTGATGGTCCTCCACATATTCTTTGATATAAATTATTAATTGACCAACCCTAGACTCATATGCTTCATGTGAAACAAACATCTAATATCATTTTAAACAATTGAATTTAATGCCATATTTGAAGTGATGATGTCTTATGTAATTAGGTAGTGCTATTGTAGCCTCATTATTTTAACCAACTAGCTAAAAGAATATGTACGCATATCACTTATAATGACCCGTTTCTTCCAAAATCCAAAAGATTTTTAAATTACACCATAAAATGAAGAGTGTTTCTTATTAAATATTTATTTTCTACCATGAACACTTGCCTACTTCTTTCAAAATATGAGATATGATGTTTTGTCTTAAGGAATGGTTTTGAAAATCTCTATTGCATCAAGTTCCTGACATCCACAAGATAATATTTTACTTATGGAATACACAAAATATTCATGCAAATATAACTTGTAAAAAAAATTAATGCTTATAAGTGGAATTACCATTGTTCTAGAGATGGCATGAAAAAAATATATTATTGAGAGTGTGTTGCAAATTTTAAGATGCAGTTATCATGTGCACTTCCTTCCTTTCTGATCATGAGAAATGCAAAGCACATGTTAAAGTCACATGTCATCATTATATTTTGTGTGGGTGCATCACAACTTCTAATATAAGCCACCTTGTTAGTTTGAACACAAGCATCCATATGTGTTCAATCAATTATTCCAATACATTCTTATACCACATATTAATATCTGAAACACATTCCAACTAATTAAAAAAAATGTAAATTTAGGCAAAATATTTTACCTTAAAGTGCAACATATATTTATAATTATGAGATATCATAGTTAGTGTTGTTTGAAAGTATGATCTAAATGCTTCATAATTATAGTTGTTAAACTAACCAGACAACTTGATGGCTAACACTTCTCTTATTGTTGTTCTTGATGAGCTATGAAGCTTGTTAGATGTCTATAAATTTTACAAGAGATCAATAAAATTTACTTGCAACCTATGAAACATGTTATTAAATCATGTTGTATCTTCTATAAGTAGTTCCCTAACCCCCTTTATATCCAATGCATGTTGTTGTCATTGAAGGAGATTTTATAGATGTGTGATTCATAATACTCAATACACAACAATAACTATAACCCTTTTCCAACACTTTCATTTGTTGTTATCTTTAAGTGTATTGATACCAAAAAAAAAAAAAAAATCATGATGCAACACATTATAACAATGACCAATGCAAACAAGTTTCAAGCCACATAACTCTCCATAAACTAAAAACACTTAAGAATGTTTATAGGCCACATAGCTATATAAATGTATAATTGTTTTCCCAATACATAAGATAGTGTTACTAAGCTTCAGACTTCATGATTTTAACAAAAAAACTTAGCGACAATTGACATAAACATCTATCTTTTTTTAGAGTCCTCAAGCAACTTTGGTGATTATATGTAAAGTGATATATCTTCATAAATTTTAGTTATCTCCTCAACTGTCTTGACGACATTGAAAATTTACTATGTTGCACATGGTGTACTCGATCTAGAAAACATATTTAAACATGTTGTAGCTAGTTTAGAAATTTGATGTCATACTAAGACTATTTTGCTTGTCTTTTTTCTCTCCCATATTGACCTTAAAGAAGGTATCACTTGATCGAGTATTCTCATTTGTAGTATGGAAGGAATCTTTATCGAGAGCATTTTGACTCTCACTCTATTCAGAGCCTCTATGATTGCTCAAATCTGCTTGAACTTCTTAGCTAGGTGTCCATGTATGATCACTGGTAGCAATGATCTCATCAAACATTAGGTTGAGCTTTTCCTCAAGTTTTGGGTCAATACCATAAAATTTATTATTTTTTACACTCAGCATAACCTACAATTCATTGAAAAAAAGACAAATTTTATTCACGTGCATGTACTAAACTATTGAAAAGAAAGTTCATATGTAAAATTACTCATTTTTAACTTTTCCTTGTACCAATCATTTGATACATTGATTGTTCCCTTTTTGGGATCAAAGCCTAGTCCAGGTGATTCATATTTTTGTTCCTTCCAAAATATTCAATATTTTTTTAATTGATTCCATTTATTTTTTAGCGGATTACTATCGTATTTTATTCTAGTTTTCTTAAAAAGTATTTCATTATAATATGCCAACCTTCTTTACTAAAATGGATTGTTGGTCAATTATCTAATTATACCTTTTTAAACAAATATCACAAAAAATTAGCTTCACTTCTTTCTTCCATATGACAGATAATCTACCATCCCTTGATATTCTTATTACGAAGAATGGCATCAAATCATTTTAGGACCTGCAATCAGTAAGAAAATTAGAATGAAATGATGATAACAATTTTTTCCCATGATGAGAACTGAAAAAAAATCAACAATTAATTATAATTTCGAGTGTAGCAAATCTGACTGAAACTACGACTCTAGCAACATAAAAAACAAAGTAATTAAAAAGTGAAAAAAAAGGAAAAAGATCAACAATAAAGAAAATTCAGGCCACACACATGTAGAAATTACGATTCATGTAGATCGAGGAACTTGCGTTTGGCATGTAACGAGTAATCGAAATGCATGGATGGAATATTCGTTGCAGCTGTAAAAGATGCTGTGAGATTGTCATATATGAACCGGGAATCTCCAGCGATGTCGAACGACTGTCGTAGGGGAGTTGGCGGTGTCAAAATGCTTAGGATCAAACGCCATAAAGGAGAACCAAAGAGTGAGTTATACAATGGCTGTAATGAATATTCCATCCATGCATTTCCCGAAAAAAAAAAGTGAGTTATACAATGGCTGTAATTTCCACCAAGCGACAATGAAAGGACGGGTCATGTGTCTGCTCCGAGTCGCGAGAACGATATTTTATTTAGGTGTAATTTCCACCAAGATACGAACCGAAGAAGGAGTTATAAAATAGGTGTAATTTTCACCAACCGACATGGAAAATTTAGGAATAAAAACATTGAAATCGGGGGACGTAATTGCCTGCTCTAGGTCGCGAGCACGGTGTTTTATGCGTATAGCATGTGATTGTATGTTGTTGTTACTTATTGTGTAATTATCTCTTCAAATCACCATCCATCATAAGTTAGAAATTAATTATTTCAAGAATTCTAAGTCAAATAATCAGTTCATAACAAAATTATATAGCATTTTCTCAAATTTTTAAAAAATATAAATTTTTAAAATTTTAAAATTTGAAATTAATAACTAATAGAAATTATATTTTTCAATCATCTAGTTTTACATAATAATCATGCAATATTTAAAGTAAAATGCTACATAAATATTTAAATTTTTTACTTCTATTGGTAGGCCTTAGCTTTACTATATATTTGCTCTGAGCTTTACTGTTGCTTTAATTATTTCTACATAGGCATCTTGTGCTACATAAATCTTCCATAAAAAGAACATATCCAAAAATAATTATTTTAAATGTATCCAGCATAGAATAATGATGTGCTCTAAAAGAATTCAAAAAAGGGGGATTTACATGCATAGAATTCCAAACTTCTAATAATATATAATTCACACCCAAATTTAAAATATTACATCTCTAGCGATAAATAATATAATCAATGAAAGTTCAATTTGATAGTTTGGATGGGATGTACTGTTCATTCTTCTCATTGGTTTATAGTGATATGACTTCATGTACGATGGTAATGGCTGATTGCAAGCATTTATTTGTAGTACTTTAGTTACTTAACATTATTAACCAATATTACAATAAATTTACCACTAACACGATAGCGATATAGTAAATACATAGTGAAACTCGATAAATCAATGTTTAACAGTTCTCTTCTTAAACTCTTTAGATGAAGTTGTGGTAGAACTTGTAATGGTCATTTACACCCCCTAACATGTGTTGGCACAAAGTTTATCTGCCACTGTCAACAAATTATCAATAAATAATATCAAATATGCAACTTGATGACTCATCACCATTATTTAAACTAAAAGGGCACATGTCTTAGTTATTTAGGGGCGGTTTGGGATCATATTTATTTTGTATTTTTTGTTTTATATTTTTATTTTATTATTATTTTATTTCAAAGTAAAATATAATTTATTATACTTATAATTCTTAAAAACACTCAAAATATCTAAAAATTATTTTAAGTTTTTTTTAATATTGATATTTATTTTTGAAAATAAGTAAATAAAAGACATAAAAAATATATCAAATTAATATGTTTTTAAAAATAGTATAAAAATAAAAATAAAAAGTACAAAAAAAAATTGATCCCAAACAACCTCTGAGCTAATAAAAAAATCAATTTATAGAATCTCATTTGACAATGGAAATATTTTACTATAGCCATCAAAATTATTTTTCTACAATAGCATTCCTACAAAAAACATGTAAACACTTATATTTGTTTATTTTTGCCTACTTTAAACAGTTTATTGTAAAATGCTTAAATTATTTTTAGTGATAAAATTTAAATCAGCTAATTATTTACAATTTTACAAAATTACAAATTTAGAACATATCAAGAATTTCTCCATTATAAGTAAATTAATTTTACTAAGAAAAAGCATTATAACTTTTACCGAGCAAATGAAAATTTTTTAAATAGCATGTAAATGAACCTTATAAACGCATTTTGAAAAGAAAAAATAAGAAGGCATTTTGTTACCCCTTGCGATGACATACTATGTCGCCGTAACAAATAATACTACGGTTTTGATCATGTCGCCAACCGAGTGCTGCTAAGGTCTGTTGTTTCAATAAATTATAACTTCGTGAATAAATGAATTCTGTTTAAATGGTTCACTAACATTAAAAGAGTCACTTTTAACATTTGTTTAGTTAAACGATTTATTTTAAAATAGTAAATTAGTTTTTAGTCATTTTACCAAATTAGTTGTAAGTCAAATGCTGCTTAGAAAAATTTTGTTTTCCAGAAGGTGAAAATTGAGAGTTCTGCTAAAAACTTAAAAAAAAAACGTTTTCTAAAATAAAATTTTATATAGAATAATATCAATTTTTAAATATAAATTTACCCTTAATTTATTTATATATTTTCATTTAAAATCCAACTATTATGTGTTGTATTTTCAATTATCATATTTGGCGATTGCTTTTAATAATTGAATGGTGTAAAGTTCTTCACTAAAAAAGATTATTTCTATTTATTATTCGTATATTGCTCCCAAAATGTGTTAATCAAACAAAGAATTTCTTGCATTTCACTACATGATCACTGCTCACTTCTGATTAAAAATAAAGGTTGACCATAAATAAAAATATTTGTTTTGGATAATGATGATCTCATTCGCAACCTAGCTGCATTTCAAGGTTTTATGACCAATTTGAAATTGATTGTAAAAATCTTGAAATAAATATTGTTGATGTTGGTGTAAATATTCACATTCCTCTCTCTCTCTCTCTCTCTCCATCGTCAAAATCCTCGATCTAAATTGTCGCAGTGACTCCTCGTCTCTCTTAGTGGCCTTGCACCTATAATGCTCCTCCCTTCTTAATTTAGTACTCTTCTTACACCAAAGCAATAGATTTAAATAGGGGTGTAAACGAGCCGGACATGAACGAGCTTAGACTTTGTTCATGCTCGGCTCATTTACGTTTGTTTGTGTTCGCATTCGGCTCGTGTTCGAGCTAAGCTCGTGATGAGGATGTTTGTGTTCAGCTCTTTGTTGTTTATTTCAGCTCGACTTTGTTCGTGTTCGGCTCAAGAGGCAAGAGGAAGGTACTGCGTCCTAGGGTCTGATGCAGTGATCAAGCGATGCTCAAAATCGAGGAGAAGCTGCGAGAACTCAGAACAGGCAAACAGGAGAACCGAATAGGCGAATAGAACTATAGAAGATTAGCACTTTAGGAAATGAAGAAATAACAATTAAGCACTCCATACTTCAATTCAAAATAGTTAATTAAAGATCAAACAAAATAAAATAAAAGATCTAGAGCACAATACATCCCAAAAATCAGGCAATACAAACTTACCAGATCAACTTAGAGAAACCCTAATAATGTATCGGAGCCAAAGCCACACTCCAAATAGTCATAGAATTATCGAGCAGTTAAGAATCGAGGAAAAAAAAGACAGTGGAATTAGGATGACATACAAGAACCAGAAAAATCTAAGAGGAAAGTGGAAGGGACTGCGTCATTGCAGTCTGATGCAACGATCAAACGATGCTGGAAAAAAAGGAGAAGCCGAGAGAACTCAGAACAGCCGAACAGGAGATGAAGAGAACCAATCAACCGAATAGGAGCCATGAATAAAACTATAGAAGATTAGGGCTTTAGGAAATACGAATTAGAAATATGAATCGCGCCCAATGCCCATTGGTTATGCGGAATGGCGGAAGTTTTACTGCTTGAATTAAAATCGCTCGTGATGCGGGGCTCGATTCGAGCCTAATCGAGTAGAACACAAGCGAATAGGTCAATTGTTCGTGTTCAGCTCATTTAGAATTTGAACGGAAAATTTATGTTCATGTTTGGCTCATTAGTTTTATGAATGAGCCGAACACGAGCTTATTATCGAGCCAACACAGTTTGTTGCAAACACGAAGCTTTTGACGACTAGATCTTAACTAATGACATTATACCGTCATCTCTATCTTCATCAAATAATATGGAGGTTTGATGGCATGTATGTTCATCATTGTTTTTTGTGCTCCATTATAACGCTACGGTATTGCTATAGTAAATATTTTTATTTGCTAAGGGTCAATTTGGAATCAAATTTGATTATTATTATTATTTTTTATTTTTATGGTATTTTTTTCAAATATGTTTCTTTAGTGTATTTTTAAAGTATTTATTTATAAATAAAATAAATAACATTGTCTAAAAAAATACTTGAAACAACTTTAGATGTTTTTAGTTCTTTAATAACAACTATCACTATAAAATATGTTTTTGTTTCAAATTAAAATATAAATAAAATGCAATAAAAATAAAATAAAAAATAAAAAGTGATCTCAAAAAGTCCTTTAGTTATTGTTTTAGTAGTTCCTAGTTTTTTTTTTCATATTTTGTAATACCCTACTATGATTTATGATGGATTACAAATTACTACAATTGATTGTACTTATTTGGCCTAGTGTATTTAATCATTATAGTTTGCCTCATTGCAATTGAATTTAATCATCATAAGCAAATAAGTTTTGCTCATTAATTATTATTTTATATTGTAGTTGATATTTGTGGTCTTCGATAGG
The DNA here is from genome assembly GCA_021442155.1 of Cymbidium sinense. NCBI lineage: Eukaryota > Viridiplantae > Streptophyta > Magnoliopsida > Asparagales > Orchidaceae > Cymbidium > Cymbidium sinense. The sequence continues at coordinate 144,081,354 of CM038223.1, read as the reverse complement.
AGAAATTATTATGTGCTGAGTCCATTCTTAACTTTACTTCTAGACTTAAATAGAATTATGCCACACTACATTGATAATTTAAAAAATAAATAAATTTTAAGGGTCGATGACTCGTGCTTCCCTATTCATCCATCTAAAATTATGCTTTTTTTAATTCTTTTACCAAGTCACAACAACTCTTGTACTTATAAAATAGTTTGCATTTTATTTGAAAGCTATTGAAGTATGAATTTTATAGATGAACTTTTCTAAAGATGTGCCATTGACATAGTATATGACAAAGTATGGGGTAATGTATTTTCAATGGTTTTGTCCATTAGATGATCTTGATTAGTAAATATTGTTATAAGATACTTGTCACCTATCACTCATAAAAGTATTTTAATAAGTCATGCAAATGCTTTTACTGTCTCTTCTAATAGGAATGCCACACTAGGGTAGTGAAAACATAAATAATAACACCCCCCAAAGCAATCATAGTCTACCCCCAAACCATTAGCCCAAAAATTACTCATCCTATCAAATTCATTAAATTGCACATCCCACACAAACATGTTATCATTACCTTACCTTTTTAAATAACTATATTAAAGCATTCATATTATCGGTCTTAGCTTTTTTCTCTTTCAGAATGTAATTTAATGCATCTCTTTTTAAGAAACCCATATTCTCTGCTCTTCCAACTTCCTCAATAAGACTAGCATATGCATCAACTATTTTGATCCTGACCTCTATCATCAACTTAAGTATAGTTGCATTTTCTTCACTAATACCCCTACTAGATCTTAATAAGTGTTGTTTTGTCTACTTTACTAAATTATGGTTATGACTTTCTATAAATAATTTAACCTTTCACTAGCCATTTTGATCCACAATATACCTAATCATAACAAGACATCCTATTCTAACATCAGCTTTATAAAAACTCACATGATTATTTAGATCCAGACTCTTTAAGAAACTAGATTTAGAGCAAACTGTGTTCTTTAACTTTATGGTTCTTGAATTTGTCTAGTAGTTGTGATGCTCCTTTTGAACATTGAATCTAGTTTGATGGGCATAGATGTAGTACAAGTCCTATGCAACTTTCTCACTCTCAATGGTGCAGTCAAATAGTTTAAGAGCATATGATTAATGAGAGAGAAGTTGATGATTTGTATGGGTTGCATTATTGTATAACTCTTTTGTCATGCCAACCTATATTGATGCAATCTACTTAATTAAGTACATGATATACAAAACAATAAAAATTAATAAACATTAGATGGTCTTTAGATTTTCACTCCACAAAAAGTTTTTATTAATAAAGTAGTTACACACATAATGTTGTACAAAATTGCACTTTTGACTCCACCAAAAAAAAAAATTTAGGGAGACTTACATACATATCATACAAGTCTTATTTATTAACTAAATAATAAATAACTAACTAATGAATAACCAAGCTAAAAAACTAATAGTAACTAATAAAACTAAAAAATAAACTAACTAACTAATAACTAATAACTAATAATAATAACTAATTAATAATAATAACTAATAACTAAAAAACTAAATAACTAAACTAAAAAACTAAAAAAACAAAATCTAACTGATAAAAAACTAATAAAATTAATAATACCCTAATAAACTAATCTAATAAAAATAACTAAAAAGAACTAACTAATAATTAACTAAAACCTAATAACTAAATAACTAAATAACTAAAACTAATAAAAACTAATAAAATAACTAATAACTAAACTAACTAATAATAATAAAACTAACTAATAAAATTAATAATAACTAACTAAAAATAAAAATAATAACTAAACCTAATAATAAAACTAATAATAAATAACTAAACTAAATAACTAAATAATAAAACCTAATAAAATAATAAAAAACTAACTAACTAAAAACTAAACTTAATAACTAAACTAAAAACTAAGTAAGAAACCTAATAATAATAAATAAAAAAACTAAATAAAATAAATAATAACTAATAAAAACTAATAAAACTAAATAATAAATAACTAAAATAACTTATAATAACTAATAAAACTAATAAAACTAATAAAAAACCTAATCACCAATAATAATATTAAAACTAAAACTAGTAAGCAAACTAATAAATAACCATAAAAACTAAAAAAACTAAAAAAAGCTAATAACTAAACTAAATAACTAATAAAAACTAATAAATAAAAAATTGTGCAAGACACCTTAGCTCAGTGGTTGAAAGCTTTGGCTTTCAACCAAGAGGTCTTGGGTTCAAATTCTGCACATGTGTTGTGTGTGTGAGTTTGTGAGTTTGTGATTAAATTCGCTCAAATGTCCCAAAGAAACACTAATAAGTAAAAATAACTAACTAAAAATAATAATAATAACTAACTAATAAAACTAAACTAACTAAAATAAACTTATTAACTAAAAAACTAATAAACTAATAAACTAATAAACCTAATAATAACTAAACTAAAAACTAACTAATAATAACTAAACTAATAACCAACAACAATAATAACAACAACAACAACAAGCCTTAATCCCACTAGGTGGGGTCGACTACATGAATCCTTCATCTCCATTGTGTCCTATTATGTATCAAATTCTCATTTAAATCAAGTATACTAACATCATTTTTTATACATCTTAACCAAGTCTTTTAGGTCTACCTCTACCTTTCTTAACATAAGGTAAATCTAATGCATCTACTCTCCTAACTGGGTCATCATACGGCCGACGCTTTATGTGGCCAAACCATCTAAGGTGACTCTCCCTAATCTTATCTACCACTGGAGCTACTCTAACTTTTTCCCAAATATACTCATTTTTCATTCTATCTCTAAGAGTAAAGCCACTCATCCACCTAAGCATCCTCATCTCTGTAACACTTAACTTGATCTTATGCTTCTCTTTTATTGGCCAACATTCTGCACCATAAGTCATTGTAGGTCTTACCACCATCTTATAAAATTTTCCCTTAAGTTTAAGTGGAACTTTTCTATCACATAATAGGCCAGATGCATTCCTCCACTTCAACCATCCAACTTGAATTCTACTAATAACATCTCCATCTATTTGACCATCATTTTGAACAATAGAGCCTAAATATCTGAAACACTCACTCTTATTAATGACTTGTACACCTAATGTCACAACACTACCATTAGAACTTCTACAACTAAAATTACACTCTATATATTCAATTTTACATCTACTTAAATGAAACCCTTTAGACTCTAGAGTTGACCTCCATATTTCAAGTTTCTGTTGGACTCCCTCTCTAGTCTTATCAATAAGAAGAATTTCATCAGCAAAAAGCATACACCAAGGTACATCTTCTTGTAAATGCCTAGTAAGAACATCCATAACTAAAGTAAAAAAGATAAGGGCTTAAAGCTGGTCCTTGATGTAATCCAACTAAAATAGGAAAATATTTTGTCAATCTTCCTTGTGTTTGGACACAAGTAACAGCTTTAGTATACATATCCTTAATGACTTGAATATAACCAATATTAACTTCTTTCTATTCTAGAACTCTCCAAGGAACATCTCTTGAAACTTTATCATAAGCTTTCTCTAAATCAATAAATATCATATGTAGATCCTCCTTACTTTCTCTATGCTTCTCCATCAAACCCCTTAACAAATGTATAGAATCCATAGTAGATCTAGCTGGCATGAAACCAAATTGATTGTGGGAAACTTCTGTATCACATCGTAACCTATGCTCAATTACTCTCTCCCATAAATTTAATGTATGACACATTAACTTAATTCCTCTATAATTTGCACACTCTTGTGCATCACCTTTATTTTTAAATATAGGAACCAACAAACTCTTTCTCCACTCATCTGATAACTTTTTAGTCTTTAAAATGACATTAAAAAGATTTTAAGCCAAGAAATTCCTTGATCCTAAACATTTCCACACTTCTATTAGAATATTATCCGGTCCTACTACTTTTCCACATTTCATTTTCTTTAAAGCTTCACTAACTTCAGATTTATTAATACGATCATAAAAATAAAATTCTCTATTTTTGTTTAGGGTATTATGGTTTCTAAAATCAATCATACTTTCAGATCCTTCATTGAAAAGTTTATCAAAATACCTCATCCACCTATTTTCAATATCCTTTTTTAAAAAAAGAATTTTATTAATTTCATCCTTAATACACCTCACTTGAACTATGTCTTTACTTCTCCTATCTCTTTAGTTGGCTAACTTATACATACATCTTTTACCTTCTTTGGTATCTAATCTATTGTATAAATCACTAAAAGCTAAATTTTTTGCATCATATATTGCTTTCTTAGAATCTCTACAGGCCACTTTATATCTTTTCCAATTCTCTGAGTTTTTACATCTAAACCAAGTTTTATAATAATACTTCTTATTTTTTTTCTTTTCTTGCACACTCTGACTCCACCACCAACTATTCTTATTAAAAGAAACCTTTCCTTTTGATTCTCCAAGCACATCTTTAGCAACTTGCTTAATTTCAGTTGCTATTTTTTCCCACATAATGTTAGCTTCCTCATGAACATCCAAAATTCTAATCTCTTGTAGCTTGCTCTTAAAAATATTTTTATTTGTGTTCTTTAAGTATCCCCATCTAATTTTAGGACAATAATTTGGTTTATTTTTTCTCTTACAACCTTTCATCTTAAAATCTAAAACTAACAATCGATGTTGGGTACTTAGATTTTCACTTGGAATAACCTTACAATCTTTACAATCTAAACGATCTATTTTTCTTATCAAAAAATAATCAACCTGTGTTTTACTAGATCAATTTTTATAAGTAATAATATGTTCATCTCTTTTCTTAAATAAAGTGTTAGCAACTATAAAATCAAAAGCTAAAGCAAAATCTAATATAGTCTTACCTTCTTCATTAGTCACTCCAAATCCATAACCACTATGAATACTTTTAAAATCTTCTACCACTCTACCAACATGTCCATTTAAATCTCCTCCAATGAATAATTTTTCTTCAAGAGGTATCTTTTATATTAATCCCTCTAATTCATTCCAAAATTTTTCTTTTACGCTTACCTCCAAACCTACTTGAGGAGCATATACACTTATAACATTGATATTCTTAGTCTCAATCATAATCTTTAAAGCTATAATTTTATCTCCACATATATTAATATTTATAACATTAACCTTCAAACTTTTATCTATAATCACACCTACACCATTTCTAGTTTGACTTTTACCTGAATACTAAAGTTTAAAACCTAAACTTTCAATCTCCTTGGCCTTCTCCCCAACCCATTTAGTTTCTTGAACACCTAAAATATTTATCTTTCTATGAACCATAATATCTATTAATTCCATTAATTTACCCATAAGAGTACCTATATTCCAAGATCCTAACCTAATTCTAGTTTCATGGACCAACTTCTTTGCCCGCATCCGTCCATAATGTGGGAACCCTTGCTTTGTTAACACTACACCCGGGTGCTGATGTAGTGGCTATAGCACATTTTTCATTATATTCAAGCCATAAAGCGTGTCACTTCCAGGGGACGCCCTAACATTAACACAATGATTTAAAGGGTTCATGTCATGATTATTTTGACAAGTTTTACGTTGGCTGTCGACTACCTAACACAATGATTTAGTTTTTATTAGTTATTAGTGATTATTATTAGTTTTAGTTTTAGTTTTATTAGTTATTAATTTAGTTATTAGTTTTAGTTATTATTAGGTTTAAGTTTAGTTATTAGTTTTATTATTTTATTATTATTAGTTTAGTTCTTATTAATTTATTATTTTTCATTAATAGTTTAATTATTAGTTTAGTTATAAATTTAATTATTATTATTAGTTATTAGTTAGTTAGTTAGTTAGTTTTATTAGTTGGTTTTAGTTTTAGTTAGTTTTTATTAGATATTAGTTTAGTTAGTTTTATTAGTTTATTAATTATTTTAATTATTATTTATTAGTTATTTAGTTTATTAGTTTATATTATTATTATTATTTATTTTAATTTATTATTATTATTTATTAGTTAGTTTAGTTATTACTTTATTATTTACTTATTAGTTAGTTATTGGTTTGTTAGTTTTCATTAGTTTAGTTATTTATTATTAGTTATTATTAGTTAGTTTATTTAGTTTTTATTGGTTTATTAGTTTAGTTTTATTAGTTTATTATTATTTAGTTTTAGTTTTATTATTTTTTAGTTTTTTATTAGGTTTTATTTAGTTATTTAGTTATTATTAGTTAGTTATTAATATTATTAGGTTATTAGTTTCAATTTTACTAGTTATTAATTATTAGTTATTATTTATTATTAGTTATTTAGTTATTAGTTTTTAATTATTATTATTAGTTTATTAGTTTATATTTAGTTTTAGTTATTTAGGTTTTTATTAGTTAGTTATTTAGTTATTAGTTATTATTTATTATTAGTTTAGTTATTTAGGTTATTAGTTTAGTTAATTATTAGTTGTTAGTTATAAGTTTAGGTTATTAGTTTATTAGTTTAGTTATTAGTTATTTAGTTATTAGTTATTAGTTTTACTTTATTATTATTAGTTTAGTTTAGTTTTATTAGTTTATTATTATTAATTATTATTAGTTAGTTAGTTATTAGTTATAGTTATTAGTTTAGGTTTAGTTAGTTATTATTTAGTTATTAGTTAGTTTATTATTAGTTATTATTAATTGTTATTAGTTTATTTGTTATTAAGTATTTGTTATTAGTTAGTTTTATTATTATTATTAGTTTTAGTTAATAGTTATTATTAGTTAGTTTGTTTATTAGTTTAGTTAGTTAATTATTAGTTATTAGTTTATTTTTTTATTAGCTAGTTTATTATTATTATTAGTTATGTTTATTTATTAGTTATTAGTTTTTTAGTTAGCTTTTTTAGTTATTAGTTATTATTAGTTTTTAGTTAGTTTTTATTAGTTATTAATTATTATTAGTTATTTATTTCCTTATTAATAGTTTTATTAGTTAGTTATTAGATATTAGTTTATTATTTATTAGTTATTAGGTTAGTTATTATTAGTTATTTATTATTTATTAATTAGTTTTTTAGTTAGTTAGTTTTATTAGTTTATTATTTCTGATTAGTTATTAGTTTTAGTTTTTAGTTTTAGTTATTATTAGGTTTAGGTTTAGGTTTAGTTATTAGTTAGTTATTAGTTTTATTAGTTTATTATTATTAGTTTAGTTATTATTAGTTTATTATTAATAGTTATTAGTTTTATTAGTTTAGTTATTAGTTAATTATTAGTTTAGTAATTTATTTAGTTGTTATTATTAATCATTAGTTAATTAGTTTTATTAGTTAGTTTTAGTTTTAGTTAGGTTTTATTAGTTTATTAGCTATTTTAGTTATTATTTATAAGTTTTTTAATTTATTAGTTTATATTACTATTGTTATTTATTTTTAATTTTTATTAGTTATTAGTTAGTTTAGTTATTAGTTTATTATTTAGTTATTAGTTAGTTAGTTTTTATTAGTTTAGTTATTTATTATTAATTATTATTTATCAATTATTATTAGTTTAGTTTGTTTATTTAGTTTTTATTAGTTTATTAGTTTATTAGTTTATTATTATTTAATTTTGTTTTATTATTTTTTAGTTTTTTATTAGTTTTAGTTTAGTTATTTAGTTATTATTAGTTAGTTAATAATATTATTAGGTTATTAGTTTTTAGTTTTATTAGCTATTAGTTACTATTTATTATTAGTTTTATTATTAGTTATTTAGTTTTAAATTTTTAGTTATTATTATTAGTTAATTAGTTTTTATTTAATTTTACTTATTTAGGTTTTTGATTAGTTAGTTATTTGGTTTTTAATTATTGGTTATTATTAATTTAGTTATTTAGACTATTAGTTTAGTCAGTTATTAGTTATTAGTTTTATTAGTTATTAATTATTAGTTTAGGTTATTAGTTTATTAGTTTAATTATTAGTTTAGTTATTATTAGTTATTTAGTTATTTGTGATTAATTATTAGTTATTAGTTTAGTTTAGTTTTATTAGTTTATTATTATTACTTATTATTAGTTAATTAGTTAGTTATTAGTTATAGTTATTATTTTAGGTTTAGTTAGTTATTATTAGTTAGTTAGTTATTATTTAGATATTCATTAGTTATTATTTTCTTAGTTAGTTATTAGTTATTAGTTAGTTTATTATTATTATTATTAGTTTTAGTTATTAGTTATTATTAGTAAGTTAGTTTATTAGTTATTAGTTATTAGTTTTATTAGTTTAGTTAGTTAGTTATTATTAGTTATTAGTTTAGCTTTTTTATTAGTTAGTTTATTATTATTATTAGTTTATTTATTATTAATTATTAGTTTTTTAGTTAGTTTTTATTTGTTATTAGTTAATATTAGTTATTTATTTATTTATAATTAGTTTTATTAGTTAGTTATTAGTTTATTTTTATTATTAGTTATTCATTTAGTTAGTTATTATTAGTTCTTTATTAATTATTAGTTACTTATTTAGTTAGTTAGTTTTATTAGTTAGTTTTTTAGTTTATTATTAGTTATTAGTTTTTATTATTTAGTTAGTTATTAGTTTATTAGTTTAGTTATTTATTTTTTTGGTTTATTTATTAGTTTATTAGTTTTAGTTATTAGTTACTAGTTTAGTTTTATTAGTTTAGTTATTTGTTATTTAGTTTATTATTAGTTAGTTTTTTAGTTTTTATTAGAAATTAGTTATTATTAGTTATTATAAGTTATTTGTTATTATTAGTTAGTTAGTTTTAGTTATTAATTTATTAGTTATTAGCTAATTAGTTATTATTAGTTTTAGTTATTTAGTTTATTAGTTTAGTTATTTATTTAGTTATTAATTTATTAATTTAGTTATTATTAGTTATTAGGTTTATTAGTTAGTTATTTTATTATTATTATTATTAGTTATTATTAGTTTATTAGTTTTTTATTAATTTTATTAGTTATTATTAGTTATTATTATTTGTTAGTTATTTAGTTTAGTTTATTAGTTATTTTAGTTATTATTTTTATTAGTTAGTTATTATTATTAATTAATTAGTTATTTAGTTATTAGTTATTGGTTATTAATTATTATTAGATATTAGTTTATTAGTTTTTATTAGTTATTAGTTATTTTAATTATTATTAGTTATTATTAGTTATTATTAGTTATCAATCTTAGCTAATTTTTATTAGTTAGTTATTATTAGTTTTAGGTTAGTTATTTAGTTAGTTAGTTATTTTTATTATTATTTATTAGTTATTAATTATTAGTTAATTAGTTCTTTAAATTCTTATTTTGTTTTTATTAGTTATTAGTTAGTTATTATTAGTTAGTTTTTATTTTAGTTATTATTAGGTTAATTTGTTATTAACTTTATTATTAGTTAGTTATTAATATTTGTTATTATTATTTTTAGTTATTATTAATTATTAGTTTGTTATTAGTTAGTTAATAGTTTTACTTGTAGTTTTATTATTATTAATTATTAATTATATTAGTTTTATTTTTATAAGTTTTAGTTAGTTATTATTTATTATTTATTAGTTATTAGTTTAGTTATTATTAGTTTTATTACTTTTATTACTTTTATTAGTTTATTTATTAGGTTTTAGTTTATTAGTTAGTAGTTAGTTATTAGTTAGTTTTATTTAATATTATTATTATTATTATTTAGTTATTAGTGTATTATTATTAGTTTTATTAGTTATTATTTAGTTATTATTGGTTTTAATTATTAGTTAGTTAAATTTAGTTATTAGTTTTTAGTTATTATTAGTTTAGTTATTAGTTTATTAGTTTATTAATTATTAGTTATTAATTAGTTACTTAGTTTTTTAGTTATTAGTTTTATTATTTAGTTATTTAGTTTTATTAGTTTTATTAGTTTTAGTTTTTTTATTAGTTTTAGTTTAGTTTTATTAGGTTTATTATTATTAGTTTTTAGTTTAGTTATTTAGTTTTAGTTATTAGTTATTATTAGTTAGTTTTATTAGTTAGTTATTATTATTTGTTAGTTTTATTATTAGTTTATTTTATTAGTTAGTTAGTTATTATAATTATTAGTTATTTAGTTATTAGTTTAGTTTTATTTAGTTTTTTAGTTATTATTTTAGTTAGTTATTATTTATTATTAGTTAGTTTTATTAGTTTATTAGTTATTTGTTAGTTATTATTAGTTTTTTTTTAGTTTTATTAGTTTTAGTTATTAGTTTTATTAGTTTATTTATTAAGTTTTATTAGTTATTAGTTAGTTTCTTAGTTATTATTAGTTAGTTTTTAGTTATTAGTTTATTTATTAGTTATTTATTAGTTTATTTTTTAGTTAGTTATTATTATTATGATTAGTTAGTTTAGTTAGTTATTAGTTATTAGTTAATTTAGTTATTAGTTTATTAGTTTTAGTTTTTTAGTTAGTTATTATTAGTTTTATTATTAGTTATTAGTTTAGTTATTATTAGTTAGTTATTAGTTATTAGGTTTATTATTAATTATTAGTTATTAGTTTTATTAGGTTTTTAGTTTAGTTATTATTATTTAGTTAGTTTAGTTATTAGTTTTTAGTTAGTTTTAGTTATTATTATTATTTAGTTTTTAGTTTATTATTATTTTAGTTATTATTAGTTTTTAGTTATTTGTTATTATTATTAGTTTAGTTATTAGTTTATTAATTTAGTTAGTTTAGTTATTAATTTAGTTATTAGTTAGTTATTATTAAATAATGTTTTTAGTTTTATTAGTTTTAGTTAATTATTATTATTATTAGTTCTAGTTATTAGTATAGTTTAGTTTTTATTATTTAGTTTTAATTATTAGTTTTAGTTATTAGTTATTAGTTATTAGTTTTTGGTAGTTATTAGTTTATTAGGTAGTTATTTAATTAGTAATTATTTTTATTATTTAGTTAATTAAGTTTAATTAGTTATTAGTTAGTTATTAGTTTATTAGTTTTTAGTTATTAGTTAATTTTTAGTTATTAGGTTTAATTATTAGTTTTAGTTTATTAGTTTATTAGTTTGTATTTAGTTATTTTGTTTTATTATTAGTTAGTTATTATTAGTTTTATTAGTTTTTATTAGTTATTAGGTTTAGTTTAGTTAGTTTTATTTAGTTATTAGTTTATTAGTTATTAGTTTAGTTTTATTATTAGTTTTTATTAGTTATTAGGTTATTTATTTATTAGTTATTAGTTAGTTATTATTAGTTATTATTAGTTTAGTTTAGTTTATTTAGTTTTTAGTTAGTTATTATTAGTTTAGTTAGTTTTAGTTAGCTTAGTTATTAGTTTATTAGTTATTTATTAGTTAATTTTATTATTTATTAGTTATTAGTTTAGTTATTTATTTTTTAGTTTATTATTTAATTATTTATTAGTTTAGTATAGTTAGTTTTATTAGGTTATTTAGTTTTTAGTTTATTAGTTTATTATTATTAGTTTTATTATTTATCGTTATTAGTTAGTTAGTTATTTAATTATTATTAATTATTAGTTTAGATAATTTTTATTAGTTATTAGTTTTATTATTAGTATTAGTTATTAGTTAGTTTTATCAGTTTACTTATTAGTTTTAGTTATTATTTTATTAGGTTTTATTTATTAGGTTTAGTTAGTTATTATTTAGTTATTTAGTTTATTAATTTTAGTTTATTGTTATTTAGGTTGTCATTTATTAGTTATAAGTTAGTTTAGTTATTAGTTTAGTTTTTAGTTATTATTAGTTAATTAATTATTTATTAGTTTTCTTAGTTTTAGGTTTAGTTTTAGTTAGTTATTTAGGTTTTATTAGTTATTAGTTATTAGTTATTAGTTAGTTTTATTAGTTATTAGTTATTAGTTTAGTTTAGTTATTATTAGTTATTAGTTTATTATTTTTAGTTAGTTATTAGTTATTTATTATTATTTTTATTTAGTTTAGTTAGTTTTATTATTATTATTAGTTAATTAGTTTATTAGTTAGTTAGTTTTAGTTTAATTTTATTAGTTATTTTATTAATTTATTATTTTATTAGTTATTATTATTAGTTTAGTGATTATTTTTTAGTTATTTATTAGTTATTTTTAGTTAGTTATTATTAGTTAGTTATTATTATTATTAATTTATTAGTCTTATTAGGTTCAGTTATTAGTTATTTATTTATTAGTTAGTTAGTTTTAGTTAGTTTTATTATTTAGTTTTTATTTTATTAGTTTTAGTTAGTTATTAGTTTTTAGTTAGTTTTATTAATTTAGTTAATTAGTTTTAGTTATTTTAATATTAGTTAGTTAGTTAGTTATTTATTAGTTATTAGTTAGTTTTAGTTATTATTTTAGGTTATTAGTTTAGTTATTTATTATTAGTTATTAGTTATTTAATTTAGTTAGTTTTTATTAGTTATTAGTTAGCTTTTTTTTATTAGTTATTATTAGTTAGTTATTAGTTTATTAGTTATTAGCTTATTTAGTTTATTAGTTAACAGTTAATAGTTAATTGTTATTAGTTTTAAGTTATTTAGTTATTTAGTTTAGTTATTAGTCTAGCTTTTAATTTAGTTATTATTAGTTATTAGTTTAGTTTTATTAATTTTAGTTAGTTATTAGTTTTATTAGTTTGTAATAGTTAGTTATTATTTTATTATTAGTTTTATAAGGTTTTAGTTTTAGTTATTAGTTATTTTAGTTTATTAGTTCATTTTATTAGTTATTATTTGTTACTGGTTTTAGTTAGTTTTAAGTTAGTTTTTCTTAGTTTTAGTTATTAGTTTTTATTAGTTAATATTAGTTAGTTAATTTTAGTTATTAGGTTTTTAGTTTTTATTAGTTTTAGTAATTAGTTATTTGTTAGTTATTTATTAGTTTAGCTTTATTAGTTATTAGTTTTGTTATTATTAGTTATTTAGTTATTAGTTATTAGTTTATTTAATTATTAGTAGGTTTATTAGTTATTATTTTTAGTTTAGTTTATTATTAGTTATTAGCTAGCTTAGCTTTAGTTTAGTTTTTTAGTTAGTTTATTAGTTTTATTAATTATTAGGTTTAGTTTTTATTAGTTATTAGTTTTTTAGTTTAGTTATTAGTTTAATTATTAGTTTATTAGTTTATTAGTTATTAGTTAGTTATTTAGTTTTTAGTTAGTTAGTTTTTATTACTTATTAATTTATTAGTTATTAGTTAGTGTTATTACTTATTATTATTTATTCAATTTATTATTAGTCTTTAGTTTATTATTTATTTAGTTTATATTATTATTAGTTAGTTAGTTTTATTATTAATTTATTAATTTTGTTAGTTTTTTAGTTTATTAGATTAGTTAGTTATTAATTATTAATTATTTAGTTTATTTATTAGTTATTAGTTTATTAGTTAGTTAGGTTTTTTATTAGTTTAGTTATTTAGTTTAACTTTTTTTAGTTTTATTTATTAGATGGTTAGTTAGTTATTAGTTATCATTATTACTAGTTTTAGTTTTTATTTATTAGTTAGTTTTATTAGTTTTATTAATTTTAGTTATTAGGTTTAGTTTTATTATTAGTTATTTAGTTATTACTAATTATTAGTTAGGTTTACTTATTAGTTTATTTTATTAGATTTATTAGGTTTTAGTTTAGTTAGTTATTTAGTTATTATTAATTAGTTATTTAGTTAGTTATTAGTTAGTTATTATTTAGTTTATTATTAGTTATTATTAGTTTATTAGATATTATTATTAGTTAGTTAGTTATTATTAATTAGTTATTTATTTAGTTTATTATTTTTTAGTTATTAGTTAGTTAGTTTAGTTTATTAGTTATTATTTATTAGTTATTAGTTAGTTAGTTAGTTAGTTTTAGGTTATTTTTTTAGTTAGTTATTATTCAGTTTTTAGTTTTAGATAGTTATTAGTCTATTAGCTAATAGTTATTTTATTTGTTTTTATTAGTACTTAAGTTAGTTTATTAGTTATTAGGTTAGTTAATTTTAGTTTATTAGTTTTATTAGTAATTAGTTATTATTAGTTAGTTATTAGTTTATTATTATTATTAGTTAGTTTAGTTTATTAGTTTTTAATTATTATTAGTTATTTTTTTAGTTATTTGATAGTTTAGTTATTTAGGTTCAATTATTAGCTTAGTTATTAGTTTTAGTTAGTTATTAGTTATTATTATTTAGTTTAATAGTTTTTTAGTTTAGTTATTATTAGTTTTTAGTTAGTTTAGTTATTTAGTTTATTAGTTTATTAGTTTTATTAGTTATTCAGTTTAGAGTTTTTAGTTATTAAATATTAGTTTTTTAGTTATTTCATTTTATTATTTTTTTATTAGTTACTTTTATTTAATTTGTTTAGTTTATTAGTTATTTATTAGTTTTAGTTATTAGTTTAGTTTATTTGGTTTATTATTAGTTAGTTATTAGTTTAGTTATTAGTTTTAGTTATTATTTATTAGTTTTATTAATTTATTAGTTAGTTATTATTAGTTTTATTAGTTATTATTTTAGTTAGTTATTAGTTATTTATTTAGTTATTATTATTATTATAAGTTATTAATTATTATTATTATTATTAGTTATTATTATTAGTTATTAGTTGTGTTTTATTAGTTTTATTTTTTAGTTATTAATTTAGTTTTAGTTAATTTTATTAGTTATTAGTTATTAGTGGTTTATTAGGTTTTAGTTTATTAATTTTAGTTAGTTTTATTAGTTATTTTAGTTAGTTTAGTTTATTTATTTTAGTTAGTTTATTAGTTTTTTAGGTTTATTATTATTAGTTTTTATTAGTTAGTTATTATTATTAGTTTATTATTAGTTATTTTATTTTATTAATTTTTATTAGGTTTATTATTAGTTTATTATTATTATTATTATTATGAGTTATTAGTTATTAGTTTACTATTAGTGTTAGTTATTATTTATTAGTTTAGTTTAGTTTTATTATTTAGTTATTTTTGTTTTATTAGTTAGACATTATTATGTTATTACTATTATTATTTATTAGTTAGTTATTATTTATTAGTTAATTTATTATTTAGTTATTTAGTTTAGTTTTAGTTTTATTATTAGTTCATTTAGTTTATTATTAGTTTTTAATTATTTATTAGTTGTTTAGTTAGTTTATTAGTTTAGTTATCTAGTTTAGTTTTAGTTAGTTTTTCTTAGTTATTTAGGTATTATTAGTTATTAGTTAGTTATTATTATTAGTTATTTTAGTTAGTTATTATTAGTTATAATTAGGCTTAGTTTTAGTTATTTTTTAGTTTATTAGGTTTTATTATTAGTTTTTATTAGTTTAGTTTTTAAGTTTGTTAGTTATTTAGTTATTATTAGTTATTTTTTAGTTTGTTATTATTATTATTAGTTTGTTAGTTTTAGTTAGTTTTTATTATTAGTTAATTAGTTTTTAGGTTTTTATTAATTTTATTATTATTTTAGTTATTAGTTTTAGTTTATTATTTTTTTAGTTTAGTTATTTATTATTAGTTATTACTAGTTAATTAGTTTATTAGTTTACTTTAGTTAGTTTAGTTTTATTAGTTAGTTATTATTATTAGTTTTAATTAGTTTTTATTAATTATTTAATTTAGTTATTAGTTTTTTTAGTTTTTTAGTTTTTATGGTTATTTATTGGTTTAATTATTAGTTTTTATTTTATTATTATTAGTTATTAGGTTTTTTTTATTAATTTTATTTGTTTTATTAGTTATTATTAATGAATTAGTTTTAGTTAGGTTATTTATTTATTAGTTATTATTAATTATTAGTTATTTATTATTTAGTTTTATTAGTTTATAATTAATTATTATTAGCTATTATTTATTTTATTTAGTTTTATTATTTATTATTATTAGGTTTATTAGTTAGTTAGTTTTTAGTTTATTTATTAGGTCTAGTTTTTAGTTAGTTAGTTTTTTCTTAGTTCATTAGGTTTTATTATTTAGTTATTTAGTTTTATTAGTTATTTATTATTAGTTTTATTATTAGGTTTAGTTATTATTTTTATTATTAGTTAGTTATTATTAGTTTTATTAGTTAGTTTTATTATTATTAGTTAGTTTAGCTATTAGTTATTTAGTTAGTTTTTATTAGTTTTAGTTATTTAGTTATTAGTTAGTTTTATTTAGTTATTTTTATTAGTTTAGTTTATTAGATTTTTTATTAGTTTTATTAGTTATTATTATTTAGTTATTATTTTAGTTTATTAGTTTTTTATTAGTTAGTTTTAGTTTTTTTTTGTTTTTAGTTTAGTTATTTAGTTTTTTAGTTATTAGTTTTAGTTAGTTATTAGTTATTATTAGTTATTAGTTATTAGTTAGTTTATTTTTTTAGTTTTATTAGTTATTATTATTATTTTAGTTATTTATTACTAGTTTTTTTTAGTTTAGTTAGTTATTAATTAGTTATTTATTATTTAGTTAGTTATTAGTTATTAGGTTATTAGTAGTTTTATTATTACTAGTTATTAGTTTAGTTCTTATTAGTTATTATTATTATTATTATTATTATTATTATTATTATTAGTTTTTAGTTTATTAGTTAGTTTGTTATTAGTAGTTATTTATTAGTTTATTAGTTTATAAGTTTTATTATTAGTTATTAGTTAGTTTTTAGTTTAGTTATCGTTAGTTTATTAGTTTTAGTTAGTTATTAGTTTATTAGTTTTTAGTTATTATTAGTTTTTTTTGGTTATTAGTTTTATTAGTTAGTTATTATTTAGTTATTATTAGTTTTATTAATTATTAGTTTAATTTTAGTTTATTTAGTTATTATTAGTTTACTATTATTAGTTATTAGCTAGGTTATTTTAGTTATTAGTTTTTGAGTTATTATTAGTTAGTTTAGTTAGTTATTATCAATTAATTAGTTTTTAATTAGTTATTAGTTACTTTAGTTTATTAGCTTTGGTTTAGTTAGTTAATTATTATTATTAGTTTTTTAGTTTTATTACTATTTAGTTAGTTAGTTTTAGATTTGTTAGTTAGTTTAGTTATATTAGTTTTATTTTATTAGTTATTAATTATTAGTTTTAGGTTTAGTTAGTTATTATTGGTTTCATTTTTTAGTTATTTATTTAATTATTACTAGTTTGTTATTATTTGTTATTAGTTTAGGTTTTTATTATTAGTTAGTTATTAGTTATTAGGTTAGGTTTTATTAGTTAGTTATTAATTATTAGTTTATTATTAGTTTTAGTTATTTAGTTATTTAGTTATATAGTTATTATTAGTTAGTTTTATTATTAGTTTTAGTTAGTTTAGTTAGTTATTAGTTATTTTTTAGTTTATTAGTTTATTAGTTATTAGTTTTTAGTTATTAGTTATTAGTTAGTTATTAGTTTAGTTATTAGTTAAGTTATTAGTTTATTATTAGTTTAGTTAGTTTTTATTAGTTATTAGTTTTTATTAGTTATTAGATGATTATTATTATTATTATTATTATTATTAGTTTTAGTTATTAGTTATTAGTTTAGTTATTTATTAGTTTTATTAATTATTAGTTAGTTTAGTTTTTATTAGTTAGTTTGTTTAGTTATTATTTAATTAATTAATTTATTATTAGTTATTAGTTATTATTATTATTAGTTTAGTTGGTTATTTAGTTATTAGTTATGTTTTTAGTTTATTATTTTATCATTATTAGTTAGTTATTAGTTTATTAGTTTTATTAGTTATTTATTTAGTTAGTTATTATTAGTTATTAGTTAGTTATTAGGTTTAGTTATTATTTATTTTAGTTAGTTAGTTTATTAGTTTTTAGTTATTTAGTTTATTATTATTAGTTATTATTAGTTAGTTAGTTAGTCTATTAGTTATTTATTAGTTATTAGTTATTAATTTATAAGTTTATAAGTTATTATTAATTTTATTAGTTAATATTATTATTATTTAGTCATTATTATTATTAGTTAGTTAGGTTTACTAGTTTTATTATTTTAGTTTATTATTTATTGTTAGTTAGTTTTAGTTTTATTTAGTTTATTAGTAATTAGTTATTAGTTATTAATTATTAGTTTTGTTAGTTTTTTAGTTATTAGTTAGTTATTATTATTATTAGTGTGTTATTATTAGTTATTAGTTTTTATTAGTTAGTTATTATTAGTTTTAGTTAGTTATTAGTTTATTAGTTTAGTTATTATTTGTTATTAGTTTTTAGGTTTAGTAATTATGTTTTTAGTTAGTTAGTTAGTTATCAGTTTAAATTTAGTTTATTATTATTTAGTTAGTTTTTAGTTATTATAAGTTTATTAGTTTTAGTTTAGTTATTATTAGTTAGTATTATTTTTAGTTATTTAGTTTAATTATTATTTGTTATTAGTTATTAGTTTAGTTATTATTATAGTTTTATTTAGTTATCTGATAGTTATTAGTTTAGTTTATTAATTATTATTAGTTATTGGTTATTAGTTATTAGTTTTTATTAGTTATTAGTTACTAGTTAGTTATTTAGTTTTAATTATTAGTTAGTTATTAGTTTTATTAGTTTATCATTATTAGTTTTTTAGTTATTAGTTATTAGTTATTTATTTGATTTTTTATTATTTAGTTAGTTATTAGTTTTAGTTATTATTAGTTTAGGTTTATTAGTTTAGTTATTAGTTTAGTTTATTAGTTTAGTTATTTAGTTTAGTTATTAGTTTAGTTATTAGTTATTATTAAGTTTAGATTTTTTATTATTAAGTTTTTTACTTTACTTTAGTTATCAGTTTAGTTAGTTTTATTAATTATTATTATTAGTTTTATTATTAGTTTATTATTAGTTATCAGTTTTAGATATTAGTTAGTTATTATTAGTATAGTTTATTAGTTTAGTTTTTTAGTTTAGTTATTAGTTATTATTACATTTAGGTTTTTAGTTATTAAGTTTTTTTAGTTTAGTTTAGTTATTAGTTTAGTTAGTTTTATTAGTTATTATTATTAGTTTTTTATCAGTTGTTAGTTTTAGTTATTTGTTAGTTATTATTAGTTATTAGTTTAGTAATTATTATTAGTTATTAGTTAGTTATTATTAGTTATTAATTATTATTATTAGTTTATTAGTTTATTAGGTTTAGTTTTATTATTAGTTTTTTAGTTTTATTATTTATTAGTTTATTATTATTATTAGTTAGTTTATTTATTAATTTAGTTATTAATTTTAGTTAGTTAGTTTATTATTATTAGTTTTAGGTTTAGGTTTAGTTATTAGTTATTAGATATTTATTTTTAGTTTATTAGTTTATTAGTTTAGTATGTTAGTTTTTAGTTATTTAACATATTAATAACTAGGTATAGTTATTAGTTAGTTTTTAATTTTATTATTAGTTTATTAGGTTTTAGTTTATTAGTTAGTTATTAGTTTAGTTTTAGTTAATTTAGTTAGTTTATTAGTTTTAGATTATTATTATTATTTATTATTATTAGTTTATTTATTAGTTTATTAGTTGGTTATTAGTTTTATTATTAGGTATAGTTTTAGGTTTAATTATTAGTTATTAATTTTATTAGGTTTTAGTTTACTTATTATTAATTATTAGTTAGTTATTTATTAGTTATTAGTTTATTGAGTTTTATTATTTTATTAGTTAGTTACTAGTTTTATTTATTAGTTAGTTTTAGTTAGTTATTAGTTAATTTATTAGTTTTTATTAGTTAGTTAGTTATTTTAACTATTATTTGTTATTAGTTTTTTATTAGTTTAGTTATTTATTAGTTAGTTTTATTAGTTAGTTATCAGTTATTATTATTATTTAGTTTAGTTTATTAGTTTTTATTAGTTTAGTTATTTATTATTAGTTATTTATTTATTAGTTTTATTAGTTATTAGTTATTTAGGTTTTAGTTAGTTATTAGTTTTAGCTTAATTTTTAGATTTTTAGTTAGTTATTACTTTAGTTTATTTTAGTTAGTTATTAGTTAGTTATTAGTTTAGTTATTTAGTTTATGTTTTATTAGTTATTATTAGTTAGTTTAGTTTATTAGTTTTTAGTTATTAGTTTATTAGTTTAGTTTTATTAGTTATTAGTTTTAGTTAGTTAGTTTTTAGTTATTATTATTAGTTATTATTAGTTATTAGTTTATTATTAGTTATTATTAGGTTTAGTTTAGTTTATTAGTTTTTTATTATTAGTTTTATTAGTTTAGGTTTAGTTATTAGTTTAGTTATTTATTAGTTTTTATTATTAGTTATTAGTTATTTTTAGTTATTAATTTAGATTATTAGTTTAGTTATTTAGTTTTTTTTATTTAGTTATTTAGTTTTTATTAGTTATTAGTTTTAGTTTATTAGTTTTTAGTTAGTTTAGGTTATTATTTAGTTATTAGTTTAGTTATTTAGTTTTAGTTATTATTAGTTAGTAGTTTAGTTATTAGTTTATTAGTTTTGTTAATTTAGTTATTACTTTATTAGTTAGTTATTAGAATATTAGTTTTAGGTTTAGTTAGTTAGTTTATTTTAATTAGTTTAGTTAGTTTTTTAGTTATTATTATTATTAGTTAATTTAGTTATTATTAGTTTTTAGTTATTAGTTTAGTTGTTAGTTTATTAGTTATTAGTTTATTAGTTTGTTATTATTATTAGTTAGTTTATTAGTTTTTATTCATTAGTTCTTAGTTAGTTATTAGTTTATTTATTATTAGTTTTTAGTTATTATTATTAGGTTTAGTTTATTATTTTATTAGTTAGTTATTGGTTTATTTATTAGTTTAGGTTTATTTATTAGGTTTTTAGTTAGTTAGTTATTAGTTAGTTAGTTTTATTAGTTTAGTTATTAATTAGTTATTATTAGTTATTAGTTTATTCATTTAGTTTTTATTATTAATTTATTTAATTTATTAGTTTTTTGGTTTTATTATTTTATTAGTTTAGTTAGTTTCTGTTTATTAGTTATTAGGTTTATTAGTTAGTTATTTAGTTTTAGTTATCATTTATTTTAATTTTATTAATTAATTATTACTTATTGTTTATTAGTTTAACTATTTTATTAGTCATTATTATTAGTTTATTAGTTTAGTTATTAGTTATTATTATTAGTTAGTTTTTAGTTTATTATTAGTTAATTTTTTTAGTATTGGTTATATTAGTTAGTTTTATTAGTTATTAGTTTATTATTAGTTTTAGTTAATTTTATTAGTTTTATTTAGTTATTAGTTATTGGTTTAGGTTTTATTAGTTAGTTTTTAATTTATTAGTTTTATTAGTTTATTAGTTTATTATTATTTCTTTTATTTTTATTTATTAATTAGTTATTATTATTAGTTTATTACTTTTATTAGTTAGTTAGTTTTAGTTTATTATTATTATTATTACTTAGTTTTTTAGTTTTAATAGTTTATTAGTTAGTTAGTTTTAGTTTTAGTTTTTAGTTTAGTTTTTATTAGTTCGATTATTAGTTATTAGTTATTATTAATTTAGTTCAATTATTTATTATGTTATTATTATTAGTTTTATTAGTTTAGTTAGTTATTTTAGTTTTATTAGTTATTAGTTTAGTTATTATTTTTTTAGTTTATTAGTTAGTTGTTAGTTAGTTATTATTTTAGGTTTAGTTATTAATTATTAGTTTATTAGTTTTATTAGTTTTATTAGTTAGTTAGTTTATTAATTTTAGTTTTGTTATTAGTTTAATATTTTATTTTGTTTAGTTAGTTTTATTAGTTAGTTATTAGTTTTAGTTATTATTAGTTTTAGTTTATTAGTTTATTTAGTTTAGTTATTAGTTAGTTAGATTATTATTGTTAGTTTTAGGTTTAGTTATTAGTTTACTTAGTTTTTAGGTTCATTAGTTTTAGTTAGTTAGTTTTTTAGTTTATTAGTTATATGTTTAGTTTTTTTAGTTTTATTAGTTATTAGTTTTACTTAGTTATTAGTTTATTTATTTTATTAGTTTTTTATTTTATTTATTTTAGTATTAGTTTTATTATTATTATTATTAGTTATTAGTTTTATTATTATTTATTAGTTAGTATTAGTTGGTTAGTTATTTATCATTTATTAGTTATTTATTATTAGTTAGTTATTAGTTGGTTAGTTATTATTAGTTATTATTTCTTTTTAGTTAGTTTTATTAGTTTATTTATTAGTTAGTTATTAGGTTTAGTTTTATTAGTTTAGTTATTTAATCTTTTAGTTTTATTAGTTTACTAGTTTTTATTAGTTATTACTTTTAGTTATTAGTTATTAGTTATTAGTTATTAGTTAGTTAGTTTAGTTAGTTATTATTAGTTATTAGTTATTTGTTTTATTAGTTTAGTTTATTAGTTATTAGGTTTAGGTTTTAAGTTTTAGTAATTTATTATTAGTTAGTTATTTAGTAATTAGTTTATTAGTTAGTTTAGTTATCGGTTTAATTATTATTATTAGTTTAGTTATTAGTTTATTAGTTTTATTAGTTTTTAGTTTAGTTAGGTTATTAGTTAGTTTAGTTATTAGGTTTATTAGTTATTAGTTATTATTTTAGTTAGTTATTAGTTTTATTATTATTATTAGTTTTAGTTATTATTTTAGTTAGTTATTATTTTATTATTATTAGTTTTAGTTATTAGTTTTATTAATTAGTTATTAGTTATTAGTTTTAGTTTTAGTTATTAGGTTTAGTTATTAGTTAGTTTTGATTAGTTATTAGTTTTGTTTTATTATTTATTTTTTAGTTAGTTAGTTAGTTAGTTAGTTTAGTTATTAGGTTTAGTTTTATTTATTAGTTAATTTATAGTTTATTATTATTTTTTTATTTATTAGTTATTAGATATTAATTAGTTTATTATTTTATTATTAGTTATTAGTTAGGTTATTAATAGTTCAGTTTTACTTTAGTTTTTATTTTTTATTTTATTAGTAAGTTTTATGTTGGTTAGTGTAGTTATTTAGTTTATTATTATTAGTTTTAGTTTTAGTTATTATTAATTATTAGTTATTAATTACTATTAGTTTATTAGTTTTATTAGGTTTAGGTTATAATTTAGGTTTTAGTTAGTTATTAGTTTTATTTATTATTTAGTTATTAGTTTAGTTTTTATTAGTTGTTAGTTATTAGTTTAGTTATTAGTTATTATTATTAGTTAGTTAGTTATTAGTTTTTAGTTATTAGTTTTAGTAATTAGTTTAGTTATTATTAGTTATTAATTTGTTATTATTATTATTAGTTAGTTAGTTTAGTTATTTATTAGGTTATTATTAGTTAGTTATTATTATTTATTAGTTATTAGTTTAGTTCTTATTTAGTTTTTTTTGTTAGTTATTAGTTATTAGTTTTTTTAGTTATTTAGTTTTTATTAGTTTATTAGTTCAGTTATCTAGTTTTATTATTAGTTATTAGTTTAGTTATTAGCTAGTTATTATTAGTTAATTAGTTTATTAGTTGTAAGTTTTAGTTAGTTATTATGAGTTTGTTAATTTTTATTTATTATTTTATTAGTTTATTATTATTATTAGTTTTATTTATTAGTTAGTTATTTTTAGTTAGTTTTAGTTTATTAGGTTTTATTATTTATTATTAGGTTTAGTTATTATTAGTTATTAGCTAGTTTAGTTAGTTATTTATTAGTTTATTAGTTATTACTTATTTTTATTATTAGTTATTATTATTAATTTTATTAGTTTAGTTTTATTATTATTAGTTAGTTAGGTAATAGTTTATTAGTTATTTAGTTTGCTAGTTTAGTTATTATTAGTTAGTCATTATTAATTAGTTTAGTTATTAGTTTATTAGTTTTTATTTGTTATTAGTTTAGTTAGTTTTATTAGTTATTATTTATTATCATTATTAGTTAGTTTAGTTATTAGTTTAGTATATTATTATTATTAGTTTTATTAGTTAATTATTTTAGGTTTAGTTATTTATTAGTTTTTAGTTTTGTTTAGTTTTTATTAGTTAGTTAGGTTATTAGTTAGTTAGTAGTTACTTAGTTTATTAGTTTATTAGTTTAGTTATTAGTTATTTGTTTTAGTTATTTTAGTTATTTTAGTTATTAGTTAGTTATTAATTATTTAGTTAGTTTTTTAGTTTAGTTTGTTTAGTTAGTTTATTTAGTTTTAGTTTTTATTATTTACATATTAGTTTATTAGTTTTATTAGTTTAGTTTTTATTGGTTTTATTAGTTTCAGTTTTTTAGTTTTATTTAGTTTTTATTACTTCTTTATTTAGTTAGTTAGTTATTAGGTATTATTAGTTATTTATTAGTTAGTTATCAGATAGTTAGTTTTATTAGTTAGTTAGTTTAGTTATTATTTATGTTTTTTATTAGTTATTTAGTTATTATTAGTTTAGTTTTAGTTATTATTAGTTATTATTAGCTTTTAGTTTATTAGGATTATTATTTTGTTTATGTTTTAGTTTTTAGGTTTTGTTATTTAATAATTATTAGTTTAGTTATTATTCTTTGTTTTAATTTAGTTATTAAGTTTAGTTAGTTATTATTAGTTATTAATTATTTATTAGTTATTAGTTTTAGTTAGTTTATTAGTTTATTAGTTAGGTTTTATTAGTTATTAATTACTTATTAGTTTATTAGTTTTTTAGTTATTTATTTATTAGTTAGTTATTTTATTAGTTAGTTATTTTATTAGTTATCAAGTTTAGTTATTAGTTATTAGTTATTAGTTTTAGTTTTTAGTTAATTAGTTTTATTTAGTTATTATTAATTAGTTTTAGTTTTAGTTTTAGGTTTTTATTATTTAGTTATTATTTATTAGTTAGTTAGTTAGTTAGTTTATTATTATTAGTTTTATTAGTTATTAGTTTAGTTATTAGTTTTATTAGTTATTAGTTTAATAGTTTTATTATTTTTATTAGTTTTATTAGTTAGTTTATTATTTAGGTTTTTAGTTCTTATTATTATTATTATTATTTAATTATTAGATTTTTAATTAGTTATTATTAGCTATTAGTTATAGTTTATTGGTTATTTAGGTTTTATTAGTAATTAGTTATTATTAGTTAGTTTTGGTTTTAGTTTTTAGGTTTTTTTAGTTATTATTATACGCTATTAGTTATTTAATTTATTTAGTTTTAGTTTTTAGTTTTTATTAGTTTTATTTAGTTATTAGGTTTTTTAGTTAGTTTTATTGATTAATTTATTGTTATTATTATTATTAGTTTGTTATTTTTTTATTAGTTAGCTTTTATTTAGATAGTTTAGTTATTATTAGGTCTAGTTTTTATTAGTTAATTAATTTAGTTTATTAGTTTGATTAGTTTTTAGTTTTATTATTTTAGGTTATTATTAGTTATTTTTATTATTATTAGTTATTATTAGTTTGTTTTATTAGTATTTTTTTTATTAGTTAATTAATAGTTTTTATTAGTTATTAGTTAGTTTTAGTTATTAGTTATTAGTTTTATTAGTTATTAGTTTTAGGTTTAACATTTATTATTAGTTATTAGTTTATTAGTTTAGGTTTTAGTTTTTATTAGTTATTATTATTATTAGTTAGTTTTAGTTTATTATTAGTTAGTTAGCTATTAGTTAGTTTTTAGGTTAGTTTTATTAGTTATTATTAGGTTTATTATTTATTAGTTTTTTGGTTTTAGTTTAGTTTTTAGTTTATTAGTTTATTATTACTAATTTTTAGTTATTATAATTATTATTAGTTATTAGTTATTACAAGTTTAATTATTAGTTAGTTTTATTAGTTTATTAGTTATTAGTTATTAGTTTAGTTTTATTTAGTTATTATTATTAGTTTTTAAGTTGTTTTTATTATTAGTTAGTTAGTTATTAGTTATTAGTTTAGTTATTTAGTTATTATTAGTTTAGTTATTATTATTAGCTATTAGGTTTTTTTGTTAATTATTATTAGTTTTATTTATTAGTTAGTTATTAGTTATTATTAGTTAGGTTATTAGGATATTATTAGTTAATAGTTTAATTTTATTAGTTATTTATTAGTTATAGTTAGTTTTATTATTAGTTATTATTATTTTAATATTTATTAGTTTAGTTTAGTTATTAATATTATTATTAGTTAGTTATTATCAGTTTTATTAGTTAGTTACTATTTTTTTAATATTAGTTTTATTATTATTTACTAGTGTTCTTAGTTAGTTATAAGTTTTTATTAGTTAATATTAGTTTTAGTTTTTAGTTATTATTAGTTAGTTATTGGTTATTAGTATTTTTTATTATTAGGTTTAGTTTTATTAATTATTTTAGTTTTATAGTTTATTAGTTTATTATTATTATTAGTTTAGTTATTATTAGTTATTTAATTTATTATTAGTTATAAGTTATTATTATTAATTAATTAGTTAGTGAGTTTAGTTATTAGTTATTTATTTAGCTTATTAATTTTAGGTTTAGGTTTAATTATTAGTTAGTTTTAGTTTAGTTATTTATTTATTAGTTAGTTAGTTTTGTTAGTGTTTTTCTTTATTATTTTATTATTATTAGTTATTTTTAGTTATTATTATTATTATTATTAGTTAGTTATTATTAGTTTAGTTTATTATTAGTTTTATTAGTTTAGTTTTATTAGTTTATTAGTTTATTAGTTATTAATTTTAGTTATTATTATTATTAATTATTAGGTTTTATTAGTTTAGTTATTTTATTATTATTATTATTATTATTATTATTATTATAATTAATTTTAGTTTTTATTAGTTTTATTAGTTAGTTAGTTAGTTTATTAATTTATTTAGTTATTAGTTTAGTTATTATTTTATTATTTAGTCAATTATTATTAATTATAGTTATTAGTTAATTATTTAGTTATTAGTTTTATTAATTTAGTTATTAGTTATTACTTAGTTATTATTAGTTATTATTAGTTATTTAGTTTAGTTATTTTAGTTATTATTATTAGTTTAGTTATTAGTTAATTTATTATTATTTTTATTATTTTAGTTATTTAGTTTAATTATTTTTTAGTTTTTATTAGTTTTTAAATTATTATATTAGTTATTATTAGTTAGTTTTATTATTATTAGTTTTACTAGTTTTAGTTTATTTATTAGTTATTAGTTTAATTAGTTTAGTCTTTTAGTTATTAGTTATTATTATTTTAGTTATTAGTTTAGTTTTAGCTATTATTAGTTTAGTTATTATTAGTTTAGTTATTAGTTTATTAGTTATTAGTTTTTAGTTATTTGTTTTTATTATTACTTAGTTTTTTTTTAGTTTATTAGTTAGTTATTATAGTTATTAGTTTATTATTATTAGTTTTTAGGTTTATTAGTTATTAGTTTAGTTAGTTTAGTTTTATTAGTTTTTAGTTAGTTATTTAGTTTATTATTTAGTTATTATTATTAGCTTTATTAGTTATTTATTATTATTAGTTTTATTTATTATTTTATTTATTAGTTATTAATTATTTTTTATTATTAGTTATTTGATAATAGTTTTAGTTATTATTATTAGTTAATTACTAGTTAGTATTATTATTATTAATTATTTATTTATTAGTTAATTAGTTTAGTTATTAATTTTTATTATTTATTTAGTTTAGTTATTTTTATTAGTTATTATTTACTAGTTATTAGATTAGTTTATTAGTTTATTAATATTTTTAGTTTATTAGGTTTATTATTATTATTTATTAATTCAGTTATTAGTTATTAGTTATTAGTTTTACATATTTATTTATTTATTTATTAGTTATTATTAGTTAGTTATTATTTATTAGTTTATTATTATTTATTAGTAGTTACTAGTTTTATTAGTTAGTTATTAGTTTAGTTTATTAGTTAGTTATATTAGTTATATTACTTTAGTTAGTTATTATTAGTTATTAGTTAGTTAGTTAGTTATTATTAATTAGTTTTTATTTTTTATTAGTTTTTATTTAGTTTTATTAGTTATTAGTTACGTATTAGTTTATTAGTTTAGATTATTAGTTTTAGTTTATTATTTTTTATTAGTTTGTTTAGTTATTAGTTAGTTATTTGTTATTTATTTTATTATTAGTTATTAGTTATTAGTTTTGTTTATTATTATTATTAGTTTTATTATTATTTTTAGTTTATTAGTTTTTAGTTTTATTTATTTATTATTATTTTTATTATTTATTACTAGTTTAGTGATTTTATTAGTTTATTATCAGTTATTAGTTAGTTATTATTATTTTTTAGTTTAGTTATTAGTTATTAGTTTATTTAGTTTTTTTATTATTATTACTTAGTTTTAGTTTATTAGCATCAGTTTAGTTATTAGTTTAGTTAGTTTTATTAGTTAGTTTATTTATTAGTTTATTATTTTAGTTTTTAATTAGTTATTTAGTTATTATTATTAGTTATTAGGTTATTTATTATTAATTTAGTTATTTATTAGTTTATTATTATTAGTTATTGTTATTAGTTATTATTAGTTAGTTAATTTTTAGTTATTAGTTAGATTATTAGTTTGTTAATTTTGATTAGTTTATTATTAGTTTTAGTTAGATATTTATTAGTTAGTTTTATTAGTTAGATTTATTAGTTTATTAGTTTATTAGTTTATTAGTTTTTTAGGTTTTATTAGTTATTAGTTTTAGTTTATTAGTTTAGGTTTAGGTTTAGTTTTAGTTTTATTAATTTTATTATTTGTAATTTAGTTAATTAATAGTTTTATTAGTTTTATTAATTATGATTAGTTTATTAGTTTAGTTATTATTATTATTTAGTTATTATTATTATCAATTTTTAGTTAGTTATTAAGTTAGTTATTATTTGTTAGTTATTAGTTTATTATTTTAATTATTCTTAGTTAGTTAGTTATTAGTTTATTAGGTTATTAGGTTAGTTTTTTTATGTTGATTATTAGCTTATTATTAGTTTAGTTAGTTATTAGTTTTTATTAGTTAGTTTATTAGTTATTAGTTTAGTTATTTGTTAGTTTATTAGTTTATTAGTTTATTAGTTTTATTAGTTTTAGTTATTAGTTTAGTTTTATTAGTTTTATTAGTTTTTTTAGTTATTAGTTTATTAGTTTAGTTTATTATTAGTTAGTTTAGTTAGCTATTAATTATTAGGTTTAATTATCATTAGTTAGTTACTTAATTAGTTTTTAGTTTAGTTATTAGGTTTAGTTTTATTAGGTTATTAGGTTTAGTTACTAATAACTAAACTAAAAAACTAATTAAGTTATTAGTTAGTAGTTTATTAGAGGTTTAGTTACTTAATTAGTTTTAGTTAGGAGTTTAGTTTTATTTAGTTAGTTATTAGTTAGTTATAATTTATTAGTTATTAGTTATTAGTTAGTTTACTTAGTTATTAGTTAGTTATTAGTTTTAATTTTTTTAGATTATTTAATTAGTTTTTAGTTTAGTTAGTTTTAGTTTTAGTTTTTAGTTATTAGTTAGTTAGTTTTTTTAGTTTATTAGTTAGGTTATTTTATTAGTTAGTTTTAATAGGTTATTAGGTTTAGTTATTAGTTTAGTTTAATTATTAGTTATTAGTTTATTAGTTTTTTTAATTAGTTATCAGTTAGTTAGTTTAGTTATTTATTATTAGTTATTAGTTATTAGTTTTTATTTATTATTTAGTTTATTAGTTTTTAATTAGTTTAGTTTTAGTTATTATTATTATTATTATTAGTTATATTTATTAGTTTCTTTAGTTAGTTATTAATTTAGTTATTAGTTTTTATTAGTTATTATTAGGTTATTATTAGTTTTATTAATAGTTTAGTTTGTTTTATTATTAGTTATTATTTAATTAGTTTTATTAGTTTAGTTTTTTAGTTATTATTAATTATTAGTTATTATTATTAGTTAGTTTTTAGTTTAATTATTAGTTATTAGTTATTAGTTTTTATTACTTTATTATTATTACTTAGTTTTATTAGTTATATAGTTTAGTTATTTTAGTTAGTTTTTAGTTTTAGTTATATTAGTTTATTTGGTTATTACTTAGTTTTATTATTTATTATTTAGTTATTAGTTAGTTTTATTAGTTTTTTTTTTGATTGTTTATTAGTTAGTTTTTTTAGTTATTATTAGTTTATTAGTTAGTTAATTTTTATTAGTTTTATTACTTTAGCTTAGTTAAATTAGTTATTAGTTTATTAGTTTTATTATTTAGTTTTATTAGTTTTATTTTATTATTATTAGTTATTATTAATTTTTAGTTTATTAATTATTATTAATTAGGTTATTAGTTTTTATTATTAGTTTATTATTATTATTATTTAGGTTATTTTATTAATTATCAGTTTAGTTTAGTCATTTTGTTATTAGTTTTAGGCTTTTATTAATAATTAATTATTTAATTATTTAGTTTATTATTTTAGTTTATTAATTTAGTTTTTAGTTTTAGTTTATTAGTTTAATTTATTAGCTTTTAGTTATTAGTGTTAGTTTTTAGTTTTTAGTTTATAGTTTAGTTTAGTTAGTTATTTAGTTATTAGTCTTAGTTTTAGTTATTTTATTATTTAGTTATTAGTTAGTTTTATTAGTTTATTTTTTGATTGTTTATTAGTTAGTTTTTTTAGTTATTATTAGTTTATTAGTTAGTTAATTTTTATTAGTTTTATTACTTTAGCTAGTTAGCTTAGTTAAGTTATTAGTTTATTAGTTTTATTAGTTAGTTTTATTAGTTAGTTTTATTAGTTTTTAGTTTATTACCATTAGTTATTATTAATTTTTAGTTTATTAATTATTATTAATTAGGTTATTAGTTTTTTATTAATTAATTATTATTATTATTTAGGTTATTTTATTAATTATTAGTTTTAGTTTTGTTATTTTGTTATTAGTTTTAGGTTTTTATTATTAATTGGTTATTTAGTTATTTATTAGTTTTGATATTTAGTTTATTATTTTAGTTTATTAGTTTAGTTTTTAGTTTTAGTTTATTAGTTTAATTTATTAGCTTTTAGTTATTAGTTTTAGTTATTAGGTTTTAGTTATTAGTTTTATTAGTTTTATTATATTATTATTAGTCAGTTAGTTTTATTTTGTTAGTTTGGTTATTTAGTTTTATTATTATCTATTAGCTAGTTTTATTTTATTTAGTTTAGTTATTAGTTTTATCAATTTATTATTATTATTATTATTATTATTATTATTATTATTATTATTATTTATTATTATTAGGTTAGTTTTTATTAGTTAATAGTTATTAGTTTAGTTATTAATATTAGTCTAGTTATTTAGTTTTATTTTAATTTTAGTTAGTTTTAGTTATTAGTTTTTTAGGTTTTATTAGTTTAGTTATTTTTTATTTTAGTTATTAGTTTAGTTATTAGTTATTATTAGTTAGTTAGTTATTATTAGTTTTAGTTTATTAGTTATTAGTTTTTTTAGTTATTAGTTAGGTTATTAGTTAGTTATTATTAGTTTTATTTAGTTATTTGTTATTAGTTTTATAAGTTATTTATTAATTAGTTAGTTAGTTATTATTATTAGTTTATTAATTTATTAGTTAGTTTATTATTAGTTAACAAATTAATATTCTCCTGATAATTTTGAAATAAAATTTTCAAAGTGAAATTGTTATTCTTTAAAGGTTTTATTGAATGATATTTCATAAATGGCTTTAAAAATTTTTTATTTGTTTATTTATTTTTCCTTCAAAATTCCACTACAAGTTTCTAAAATTACCTCAAAGGTATGTTTTAAATTCATTCATTTTTAGCAAGATTTTCAATATAACACTTCACTCGATCAAAAGTGAGGTTATCAAAAATCTTGATCATGATCCTATAATAAATTGTCCTAATATTTTGAGATTGAATGATACGACCACGTAACAAAATATCTTGCTAGGATTTTGAATGTTGTATGCTTTCAATTTTCTTTTCTAGAATTGTCTTGATTTGACAATATTCAGATAAGTTGTCCTTAATGAGGATAATCTTTTGCATGAAAGCTTTTTGATTTTGAAATAAAGTATGGGACCCATCTTAAAGATAAATATTTGTCCTAATATCAAGATTTAACACATACAAATTTGATCTTTTCTTTCTCTTCTTCTTTCTCTTTTTATTTTTATTTTTATTGTGATGATGTTAGCCAAGCAAGAAGAATGTTTTATTCTCATGGAAGGCTATCATTGACTAGATTTTAGTCTTGAAACATCTTGCTTTTCTTTTGAAGTTTAATCGTACACTTCGAGGCACTTAGTTTATTGAAATGGCATCAAGTCTGAGCTTATAAATAGCTATATCAAGAGAATATTTTATTTCAAATAAAGTAATCATTAAACTCTAAGAATATCTTGAATAAGTCATCAATATTTGACTCATCAAAGAGTTAGATTATTTATATTAGTTGTAGACCAACTTGTCCTTCTAAATTTATTTTCTTTAGCTTTTCAATCATAGATTTAAGCTTCTCTCCAAATTCTAAGGGTGCATCCTAAACTTGAAGACTAAATAAGTCTTTAGACACATCTAAAAAATATTCATTTAATAAGTTAGAGTTCCTTTGAAGAGAAAGTCAGGCCCTGACTATTTAACAATTCTCTTCTTACAATGGCTCAATAGTACTATATCTCAAGATAACTTTTGATTTCAATTCATTGAATGCTTCATAGCTTTTCTTGCTTTTGGATATTATCTATAGGCCACTTGCAAGGGGATCAAATTATACTCATTTGAAATTTTATTAGTTAGTAATTATTATTAGTTAGTTATTATTATTATTAGTTAGTTTAGCTGGTTTTTTATTATTTGTTAGTTTAGTTGAATTAGTTTAGTTTAGTTAGTTTTATTTAGTTATTAGTCTATTATTTATTATTAGTTAGTTATTAGTTTATTAGATACTTTAGTTTTATTATTAGTTTTTATTAGTTATTAGGTTATTTATTTATTAATATTAGTTAGTTATTATTATTTATTATTAGTTTAGTTTAGTTTATTTAGTTTTTAGTTTGTTATTGTTAGTTTAGTTAGTTTTAGTTAGTTTAGTTATTAGTTTATTAGTTATTTAATAGTTAGTTTTATTTAGTTTTAGTTATTAGTTTTATTATTTATTAGATATTAATTTAGTTATTTATTTTTTTAGTTTATTATTTATATGTTTTTTTAGTTTTATTTAGTTAATTTTATTAGGTTATTTAGTTTTAGTTTATTAGTTTATTATTATTAGTTTTATTATTTATTTTTATTAGTTAGTTAGTTATTGAGTTATTATAAGTTATTAGTTTAATTAGTTTTTATTAATTATTAGTTTTATTATTAGTTTTAGTTATTAGTTAGTTTTATTAATTTTGTTATTAATTTAGTTGGTTATTAGTTTTATTAGTTTTAGTTATTATTTTATTAGGTTTTAGTTATATAGTTTATTAGTTTTAGTTTATTAGTTATTTAGGTTTTAGTTTATTAATTATTAATTAGTTTAGTTATTAGTTTAGATTTTAGTTATTATTAGTTAGTTATTTATATATTAGTTTTATTAGTTTTAGGTTTAGTTTTAGCTAGTTATTTAGGTTTTATTAGTTATTAGTTATTAGTTAGTTTTGTTAGTTATTAGTTATTAGTTTAGTTTAGTTGTTATTAGTTATTAGTTTATTATTATTAGTTAGTTATTTTTATTTTTAGTTAGTTTAGTTAGTTTTATTATTATTATTACTTACTATTTAGTTTTATTAGTTAGTTAGTTCATTAGTTTATTAGTTAGTTAGTTTTAGTTTATTATTAGTTATTAGTTAATTATTTTATTATTTATTATTATTAATTTAGTGATTATTTTTATTAGTTATTTTTAGTTAGTTATTATTAATTATTATTATTAGTTAGTTTTTTTTTTATTATTAGTTTATTAGTTAGTTATTAGTTTATTAGTTTTATTAGGTTAGCTATTAATTATTTAATTATTAGTTAGTTAGTTTTATCATTTAGTTTTTATTTTATTAGTTTTAGTTAGTTATTAGTTTTAGTTAGTTTATTATTAGTTAGTTTAGTTGTTATTAGTTATTAATTTATTATTATTAGTTAGTTATTAGTTAGTTATTTTTATTTTTAGTTAGTTTAGTTAGTTTTATTATTATTATAACTTATTAGTTAGTTTTATTAATTAGTTAGTTTATTAGTTTATTAGTTAGTTAGTTTTATTTTATTATAAGTTATTAGTTAGTTATTTTATTAGTTATTATTATTAGTTTAGTGATTATTTTTATTAGTTATTTTTAGTTAGTTATTATTATTAGTTAATTTATTTTATTATTATTAGTTTATTAGTTAGTTATTAGTTTATTAGTTTTATTAGGTTACTTATTAATTATTTAATTATTATTTAGTTAGTTTTATTATTTCGTATTTATTTTATTGGTTTTAATTAGTTATTAGTTTTTAGCTAGTTTTAGTTATTTTATTAGTTATTAGTTAGTTTTAGTTATTATTTTAGGTTAATAGTTTAGTTATTATTTAGTTTATTTATTTATGATTAGTTATTAATTATTTAGTTTAGTTAGTTTTTATTAGTTTTTTTTATTAGTTAGTTATTAGTTTATTTATTTTTAGTTTGGTTATTATTAGTTATTAGTACAGTTTTATTATTAGTTTTATTAGGTTTATTAGTTATTATTTTATTAGTTTATTAGTTTATTAGTTTATTAGTTAGTTTATTTAGTTTTAGTTAGTTAGTTTTATTAGTTATTATTAATTATTTAATTTATTATTAGTTTTTAATTAATTATTTATTTAGTTTTTATCATTATTAGTTAGTTATTATTATTATTATTAGTTTATTATTTTTGTTAGTTTATTAGTTTATTAGTTTAGTTAGTTATTGTTATTACTTATTAGTTATTAGTTTAGTTAGTTTATTTATTAGTTATTAGTTATTAGTTTATTAGTTAGTTAGTTTTATTATTAGTTTAGTTATTTAGTTTAGTTTTTTTAATTTTATTTATTAGTTAGTTAGTTAGTTATTAGTTATTATTATTATTAGTTTTAGTTTTTAGTTATTAGTTAGTTTTCCTAGTTTTAGTTATTAGCTTTAGTTTTATTATTACTTATTTAGTTATTATTAGTTATTACTTAAGTTTAGTTATTAGCTATTATTTTATTTTATTAGTTTTATTTATTTTTAGTTTAGTTAGTTTTATTAGTTAGTTATTTAGTTATTATTAGTTAATTATTTAGTTAGTTATTAGTTTGTTTTATTATTATTATTAGTTAGTTATTATTTAGTTTATTATTAGTTATTATTATTTTATTAGTTATTACTAGTTAGTTAGTTATTATTAGTTAGTTAATTATTTAGTTTGTTAGCTTTAGTTATTAGTTAGTTAGTTATTTAGTTTATAACTTATTATTTATTAGTTATTAGTTAGTAAGTTTTAGGTTTTTAGTTAATTATTATTCAGTTTTTAGTTTTAGTTAGTTATTAGTTATTTTATTAGTTTTTATTAGTTGGTTTAGTTAGTTTAATAGTTATTAGTTTAGTTAGTTTTAGTAGCTTATTAGTTATTATTAGTTAGTTATTAGCTTATTAGTTAGTTTTAGTTGATTATTATTATTAGTTAGTTTAGTTCATTAGTTTCTTAGTTTAGTTATGTTGTTAGTTTATTAGTTTTTAGTTATTAGATAGTTTAGTTTTTTAGGTTTAATTATTAGTTTAGTTATTAGTTATTTAGTTATTATTAGTTTTAGTTAGTTATTAGTTATTAGTTATTATTATTTAGTTGATTAGTTTATTAGTTTAGTTATTATTAATTTTTAGTTATTTAGTTTATTAGTTTATTAGTTTTATTAGTTTTTTAGTTATTAGTTAATAGGCTTTTTAGTTTTTTAGTTTTATTATTATTTTTTTAGTTAGTTTTATTTAGTTAGTTTAGTTTATCAGTTATTTATTAGTTTATTATTAGGTTTAGTTATTAGTTTAGTTTATTAGGTTTATTGTTAATTAGTATTAGTTTTAGTTAGTTATTAGTTATTATTTTATTAAATTATTAGTTAGTTATTATTAGTTTTATTAGTTATTATTTTAGTTAGTTATTAGTTTTTTTAGTTATTTTTATTATTATTAGTTATTTATTATTATATAAGTTAGTTATTATTATTTATTAGTTTATTTTTACAAGTTTTATTAGTTTATTAGTTTTATTTTTTTAATTATTATTTTAATTATAGTTATTTTTATTAGTTATTAGTTATTATTAGTTTATTAGGTTTTAGTTTATTAATTTTAGTTAGTTTTATTAGTTATTATAATTAGTTTAATTTATTTATTTTAGTTAGTTTATTAGTTGTTTAGGTTTATTATTATTAGATTTTATTAGTTATTTAATTATTTATTAGTTAGTTATTATTATTAGTTATTTTATTTTATTAGTTTTGATTAGGTTTATTATTAGTTTATTATTATTATTATTATTATTATTAGTTATTAGTTTACTTATTAATTTTAGTTATTATTTATTAGTTATTAGTTTAATTATCATTATTAGTTTAGTTTAGTTTTATTATTTAGTTTTAGTTAGTTATTTTAGTTTTATTCATTTCTTATTATTATGTTATTATTATTTAATTTTATTATTTATTAGTTAGTTATTAGTTATTAGTTTATTTATTATTTAGTTATTTAGTTTAGTTTTAGTTTTATTATTAGTTAGTTTAGTTTATTATTAATTTTTAGATAGTTTCTTAGTTTAGTAATTTAGTTTAGTTTTAGTTAGTTTTTTATTAGTTATTTAGGTATTATTAGTTATTTTAGTTAGGTATTAGTTAGTTAGTTGTTATTAGTTATTATTATTATTAATTTTAGTTAGGCTTAGTTTTAGTTATTATTTAGTTTATTAGATTTTATTATTAGTTATTATTAGTTTATTTTTTTAGTTCATTAGTTATTTAGTTATTATTAGTTAGTTTTTTAGTATATTATTATTATTATTAGTTTATTAGTTATTTGTTTTTTATTATTAGATATTAGGTTTATTATTAGTTAGTTATTTTTTAGGTTTTTAATAGTTTTATTACTATTTTAGTTATTAGTTTTAGTTTATTAGTTTTTTAGTTTAAATATTTTGTTATTATTTATTATTAGTTTATTAGTTTATTTTAGTTAGTTTAGTTTTATTAGTTAGTTATTATTATTAGTTTTAGTTAGTTTTTATTAATTATTTAGTTTAGTTATTAGTTTTTTTAATTTTTAAGTTTTTATGGTTATTTATTAGTTTAGTTATTAGTTTTAGTTTTATTATTATTAGTTATTAGGTTTTTTATTAGTTTTATTAGTTATTATGATTTAGTTTTAGTTAGATTATTTTTTTATTAGTTATTATTAGTTATTAATTATTAGTTTTAGTTATTTATTGTCTAGTTTTATTAGTTTATTTTAGTTATTATTTGTATTATTTATTTTATTTAGTTTATTATTTATAATTATTAGGTTTATTAATTAGTTTGTTTTTAGTTTAGTTATTTGGTTTAGTTTTTAGTTAGTTAGTTTTTTTATTAGTTTATTAGGTTTTATTATTTAGTTATTTAGTTTTATTAGTTATTTATTATTAGTTTTATTATTTGGTTTAGTTATTATTTAGTTATTATTAGTTTTATTAGTTATTAGTTAGTTATTATTAGTTTTATTAGTTATTAGTTTAGTTTTAGTTTAGCTAGTTATTATTAGTTTATTATTATTAGTTATTATTTATGTTATATAAGTTATTAGTTTTTTAGTTATTATTAGTTAATTTAGTTAGTTAGTTATTATTAATTAGTTTTAGTTTTTTTTTATTAGTTTTATTAGTTTATTTTAGTTAGTTATTATTATTATTATTAGGTTTTAGATTTATTATTATTTTTAGTTAGTTTTAGTTTATTATAGTTAGATTATTATATTTTATTAGTTATTATTAGTTTATAACTTATTAGTTATTAGTTTTAGGTTTAGTTAATTATTATTATTTTAGTTTTTAGGATTTAATTAGTTATTAGTTTAGTTTTTAGTAATTTATTTAGTTGTTATTAGTTAGTTATTATTAGTTATTAGTTTAGGTTTTTATTATTAGTTAGTTATTATTAGTTATTAGTTTAGGTTTTTATTATTAGTTAGTTATTAATTATTAGTTTAGGTTAGGTTTTATTAGTTAGTTATTTGTTATTAGTTTATTATTAGTTTTAGTTATTTAGTTATTATTTATTAGTTATTTATTATTATTAGTTACTTTTAATTAGTTTTTTATTAGTTTTAGTTAGTTATTAGTTATTTACTTTAGTTATTTTTTAGTTTATTAGTTTATTAGTTATTAGTTATTAGGTTTTAGTTTTTAGTTATTAGTTTAGTTATTAATTTAGTTATTACTTTAGTTATTAGTTATTAGTTAGTTAGTTTTATTATTTTAGTTTTTGAGTTGTTAGTTATTAGTTATTATTAGTTATTATTTCATTATTGGTTATTATTTTTTTAGTTATTAGTTTTTAGTTTAGTATTTATTTATTATTTTATTAATTTAGTTTATTAGTTTATTAGTTTAGTTAGTTTTATTAGTTATTAGTTTTTAGTTTTTATTAGTTATTAGTTTATTAGTTTTTTAATTTAGTTAGTTGTTTAGTTATTAGTTAGGTTTTTAGTTTATTAGTTTATTATTATTAGTTAGTTATTAGTTTATTAGTTTTAATTAGTTATTTATTTAGTTAGCTATTATTAGTTATTAGTTATTTAGTTTTTAGTTAGTTATTAGGTTTAATTATTAGTTGTTTTAGTTAGTTAGTTTATTTAGTTTTATTAAGTTTTAGTTATTTAGTTTATTATTATTAGTTATTATTAGTTATTTAGTTAGTTTAGTAGTTATTTATTAGTTATTA
The DNA here is from genome assembly GCA_021442155.1 of Cymbidium sinense. Classification (NCBI taxonomy): domain Eukaryota; kingdom Viridiplantae; phylum Streptophyta; class Magnoliopsida; order Asparagales; family Orchidaceae; genus Cymbidium; species Cymbidium sinense. The sequence continues at coordinate 144,042,786 of CM038223.1, read as the reverse complement.
GTTATTAATTTATTAGTTTATTAGTTATTATTAATTATTATTATTATTATAGTTAGTTATTAGTTTTATTATTAGTTATTATTATTAGTTTATTATTTTAGTTATTATTTATTATTTTATTAGGTTTAGTTTAGCCTTTTAGGTTTATCTTATTATTAATTTTAATTAGTTATTTTAGTTATTTAATTTATTTGTTTATTTATTATTTATTTTAGTTATTATTAGTTTTTAGTTTTTTAGTTTTGTTATTTTATTAGTAATTAGTTTAGTTAGTTTAATTATTTTATTATTTGTCATTTTTAGTTATTATTAGTATTATTTTGTTAGTTTTAGTTATTAGTTTTTTATTAGTTAGTTATTTAGTTATTTTATTAGTTTAGTAAGTTTAGTTATTTTATTAGTTTAGTAAGTTTAGTTATTAATATTATTTATTATTTTTTTAGTTTTAGTTAGTAGTTATTAGTTTATTCGTTATTATTAGTTATTAGTTTTTTTAATTTAGTTATTTAGTTTTATTATTAGTTATTAATTTATTAGTTTTAGTTAGTTTTATTAGTTATTTATTTATTATTATTATTTAGTTATTAATTAGTTTTTATTTAGTTATTAGTTTAATAATTTATTAGTTAGTTTTAGTTGTTATTAGTTTTAGTTCAGTTTTTTAGTTTTTTTTCTTTAGTTACTATTATTAGTTTTATTATTATTTATAAGTTATTAATTTAATATTATTATTTTAGTTATTATTTAGTTATTATTAATTATTAGTTTAGTTATTTATTTATTTATTAGTTTGTTTAGTTTATTAGTTAGTTATTAGTTTTCGTTATTAGTTTAGTTATTTATAATTATTTTTATTTGTTTTATTAGTTATTTATTAGTTAGTTAGTTTATTATTAGTTTATTTATTATTTATTTCGTTATTAGTTTTGTTATTTTATTATTTATTAGTAGTTCATTAGTTTTATTAGTTTTATTATTAGTTTTTAGCTAGTTAGTTAAATTTTTAAATTTTTTTAGTTATTATTAATTATAAGTTATTATTAGTTTAGTTATTATTATTCATTATTAGTTTAATTATTAGTTATTAGTTATTAGTTTATTAGTTTTTTAGTTAGTTATTAGTTTAACAAGTTTATTATTAATTTAGTTTATTAGTTTAGTTTTATTTTCTTATTTATTTAGTTAGTTTTTGTTAGTTATTAGTTTATTCAATTTTAGTTGTTAGTTTAGTTATTATTATTATCTTAGTTATTTGTTTTTTTAGTTTTAGTTTTTTTAGTTTATTATTATTTGTTAGGTTTAGTTTTATTAGTTTATTATTAGTTACTTTTGTAGTTTTAGTTAGTTTTAGTTAATTATTAGTTTTAGTTATTAGTTTAGTTTTATTATTAGTTAGTTATTAATTTTTATTAGTTATTAGGTTTTATTTTTATTAGTTATTAGTTTAGTTATTAGTTTTATCATTAGTTATTAGTTTATTATTAGTTTAAGTTATTAGTTATTATTATTTTTATTAGTTTAGGTTTAGGTTTTCATTTTATTATTAGTTTTAGTTTATTAGTTAGTTATTAGTTTATTTAGTTTTTAGTTTTCTGAATTAGTTTTTCATTATTATTATTTATTAGTTTTTAGGTTTTAGTTTGTTATTATTAGTTTAGTTATTATTAGTTATTAGTTTATTTATTTATTTTATTTTATTATTATTAGTTAGTTATTATTTTAGTTATTAGTTTATTATTATTATTGGTTTAATAGTTTTATTAGTTATTAGTTTAGTTATTAGTTATTAGCTTATTATTATTATCATTTTTATTAGTTTAGGTTATAATTAGTTTTATCAGTTTTAGTTTAGTTATTAGTATTATTATTATTATTATTATTATTATTATTATTATTATTATTATTAGGTTATTAGTTATTAGTTATTTTATTTATTAGTTATTAATGAGTTATTTAGTTATTTAGTTTTTAGTTTTAGTTTTATTATTATTAGTTTAGTTTTTAGTTATTAGTTTAGTTAGTTTATTATTATTAGATAGTTTATTATTTATTAATTTTAGTTATTAGTTTATTATTATTATTATTAATTTTTTAGTTTAGTTACTAGGTTTTTATTAGTTTGTTTGTTTATTAGTTTAGTTTTTTTAGTTATTATTAGGTTTTAGTTTTATTATTTAGTTATTATTTTATTAGTTTAGTTTTTTAGTTAGTTATTATTATTAGCTTTATTATTAGTTATTATTTTTATTAGTTTATTAATTAGTTAGTTATTATTTATTTTATTTAGTTTTATTAGTTAGTTATTAGTTCTAGTTATTAGTTATTAGTTAGTTTTATTCAATATTATTATTAGTTTTATTTAGTTGTTTATAATTAGTTACTAGTTTAAGTTTTGTTAGTTATTATTATTATTATTAATTTTGTTATCAATTTATTATTTTATTTAGTTTTTTATTTAGTTATTAGTTAGTTATTATTAGTTAATTTAGTTATTATTTTAATTAGTTTTTTGTTATTTGTTTAGTTTTAGTTTTTTAATTATTATTATTATTTTTTTGTTATTTAGCTATTATTAGTTTTTATTAGTTTTATTAGTTTTTTAGTTTAGTTAGTTATTTAGTTTTTTATTAGTTATTATTAGTTATTAGATTTTATTTAGTTATTAATTATAGTTTATTATTACTTTTAGTTTTATTGTTAGTTATTAGTTATTATTATTTTATTAATTATTAGTTTAGTTTATTTTAGTTATTAGTTTAGTTATTATTACTTTATTAGTTTAATTATTAGTTTTGTTTTATGATTAATTTATTAGTTTTGTTATTTAGTTAAGTTAGTTTAGTTATTTTATTAGTTTAATAGTTTATTTATTTTTAGTTAATAGTTATTATTATTAGTTATTTTGTTTAGGTTATTTATTATTATGAGTAATTAGTTTTAATTTTATTAGTTATTAGTCTATTAGTTATTAGTTTAGTTTATTAGTTTAGATATTTATAGTTATTAGCTATTACTAGTTATTAGTTCAGTTATTAGTTTTAGTTAGTTATTTTATTATTATTTAGTTATTTAGTTTATTAGTTTATTATTTATTCATTAGTTAGTTTTATTAGTTTAGTTAGTTATTTATTATTTAGTTATTAGTTATTAGTTTATTAGTTATTAGTTTATTAGTTAGTTAGGTTTATTAGTTTAGTTTAGTTTATTAGTTATTTGTTATTAATTATTAGTTATAGTTTTTAGTTTAGTTTTATTATTAGTTTAATTATTATTAGTTAGTTTAGTTTATTAGTTTTTATTAGTTTATTATTATTAGTTATTAATTAGTTTATTAGTTATTATTTTAATTAGTTTATTATTAGTTATTATTAATTAGTTATTTGTTGAATTATTAGTTAAGTTATTATTAGTTAGTTTTAAATTTAGTTTTATTAGTTTTAGTTAGTTAGTTTTATTATTAATTTTAGTTATTAGTTAGTTTAGTTATTAGTTTTTAGTTAGTTTGTTAGTTTAGTTTTTTAGTTTTTTAGTTTTTATTTAGTTTAGTTATTATTAGTTAGGTATTATTATTATTATTATTATTAGTTTATTAATTATTAATTATTAATTTATTAGTTTTTTATGTTAGTTTATTTAGTTTTAGTTAGTTTTTTAGTTTTTAGTTTATTTATTATTTTATTATTTTTTAGTTTATTCATTATTTATTATTAGTTTTATTTTATTAGGTTATTTTACTTAGTTTATTATTATTATTTTTAGTTAGTTATTATTATTATTATTATTAGTTTATTAGTTTTAGTTACTAGGTTTATTAGTTTAGTTAGTTCGTTATTTAGTTATTATTATTATTAGGTTAGTTTTATTATTTGTTATTAAGTTTATTAGTTTCAATTTAGTTTAGTTTTTAGTTTATTAGTTTATTAGTTATTTAGTTATTAGTTTATTATTAGTTTTATTTAGTTATTAATTATTAGTTTAAGTTTTATTAGTTAGTTTTTAGTTTATTAGTTTAATTAATTTATTAGTTTATTATCATTACTTTTATTTTTATTAATAACTTAGTTATTATCATTAGTTTATTATTTTTAATTTTATTATTATTAGTTAGTTTAGTTAGTTAGTTATTAGTTTACTTTAGTTTATTATAATTATTAGTTTGTTTTTTTAACTTTATTAGTTTATTAGTTAGTTAGTTTTAAATTTTGGTTTAGTTTGTATTTATTAAATTATTAGTTATTAGTTATCATTAGTTTAGTTTAGTTGTTTATTAGGTTATTATTATTAGCTTTATTAGTTTAGTCAGTTATTTTTGTTTTATTAGTTATTAATTTAGTTATTAGTTTATTTTAGTTTATGAGTTAGTTATTAATTTATTAGTTAGTTATTAGTTTAGGTTTAATTATTAGTTTATTAGTTTTATTAATTTTTTAGTTTATTAGTTTATTAGTTTAAGTTTAATTATTAGTTTATTTTTTTATTTTGTTTAATTAGTTTTATTAGTTATTATTAGTTAGTTATTAGTTTATTAGTTGTTGTTATTATTATATTATTATTATTATTATTATTATTATTATTAGTTTATTAATCAAGTACTAGTTTTAGTTATTTAGTTAATTTTAGTTTATTAGTTTATTTAGTTTAGTTATTAGTTAGTTAGTTTATTATTATTAGTTTTAGTTTTGTTATTAGTTTACTTTTTTAGTTTATTAGTTATAAGTTTAGTTTTTTTAGTTTTATTAGTTATTATTTATTTATTTTAGTTAGTTATTAGGTTATCAATTTTAGTTATTTTATTAATTAGTTTTAGTTATTATTAGTTATTAGTTTAGTTATTACTATTATTATTATTAGTTATTAGTTTTTGTTAGTTATTAGTTATTATTAGTTAGTTAGTTATTAATTAGTTAGGTTATTTATTAGTTAGTTAGTTTATTATTAGTTATTAGTTATGTTATTTATTAGTTAGTTAGTTTATTATTAGTTATTAGTTATTATTATTAATTTATTAGTTATTATTAGTTATTATTTAGTTTAGTTGTTTTAGTTAGTATTAGTTTAGTTGGTTTTTTAGTTTTTATTAGTTTTATTAGTAGTTATTTAGTTTTATTAGTTTATTAGTTTTGTAGTTATTATTATTTATTATTATTAGTTAGTTAATTAGTTTGTTATTATTTAGATTTATTACTATTAGATTTTAGTTATTAGCTTTTATTATTAGTTAGTTTTGGGTTTAGTTTTATTTATTATTAGTTAGTTATTTAGTTATTAGTTTATTAGCTAGTTTAGTAATTAGTTTAATTATTATTATTATTAGTTATTTTAGTTATTAGTTAGTTATTAGTTTATTAGTTCTTTTACTTTTTAGTTTAGTTAGGTTATTAGTTAGTTTAGTTATTAGGTTTATTATTTATTAGTTATTATTTTAGTTAGTTGTTAGTTTTATTATTATTATTAATTATTAATTATTATTTTAGTTTGTTAATAGTTTTATTATTATTATTAGTTTGGTTATTATTATTAGTTTTAGTTATTAGCTTTATTAGTTAGTTTTAGTTATTAGTTATTAGTATTAGTTTTAGTTATTAATTAGATTTTTATTAGTTCATAGTTTAGTTTTATTATTAGTTCTTTAGTTAGTTAGTTAGTTAGTTAGTTAGTTAGTTTAATTATTAGGTTTCATTTTATTTATTAGTTAGTTTATTGTTTTTTATTAGTTTTTTATTTACTAGTTATTAGTTATTAGTTAGTTTATTATTTTATTATTAGTTATTTGTTAAGTTATTATTAGTTTAGTTTTAGTTTAGTTTTTATTTTTGGTTTTATTAGTTAGTTTTATGTTTATTAGTTTACTCATTTAGTTTATTAAGTTTTTCATTTTAGTTATTATTAGTTATTAGTTATTAGTTATAATTAGTTTATTAGTTTATTAGTTTTATTAGGTTTAAGTTTTAGTTTAGGTTTTAGTTAGTTATTAGTTTTAATTATTATTTTGTTTTTCGTTTAGTTTTTATTACTAATTAGTTATTAGTTTAGTTATTAATTATTATTATTAGTTAGTTATTATTAGTTTTTAGTTATTAGGTTTAGTTATTAGTTTAGTTATTTTTAGTTATTAGGTTTTTATTAGTTATTAATTAGTTATTATTATTATTATTTATTAGTTATTATTATTTATTAGTTATTAGCTATTAGTTTAAATTTTTTTAGTTTTTTAGGTAGTTATTAGTTATTGATTATTTAGTTATTTAGTTTTTTTAGTTTATTAATTTAGTTATTTAGTTTTTATTTTTTAGTTTTTTGTTTTATTATTAGTTATTAGTTTAGTTATTAGCTAGTTATTATTAGTTAGTTAGTTTATTAGTTATTAGTTTTAATTAGTTATTATTAGTTATAATGTTTTTATTTATTATTTTTAGTTATTAGTTATTATTTTATTAGTTTATTATTTTTAGTTATTAGTTTAGTAATTTAGTTATTAGTTATTAGTTTTTTTAGTTATTAGTTTTGTTATTATTAGTTAGTTATTATTAGTTAGTTATTAGTTTATTAATTTATTTTTAGTTATTAGTTTTTAGTTAGTTAGTTTATTAGTTAGTTAATTTTAGTTAGTTTTAGTTAGTTATTAGTTTCATTTTTTAGGTTATTTAGTTATTTAGTTTTATTATTTGTTTAGTCATTAGGTATTTATTTAGTTATTAGTTATTAGTTATTATTAAGTTTAGTTATTAGTTAATTTTATTAGTTATTTTAGTTAGTTTTATTAATATTATTAGCTATTAGTTTTAGCTATTATTATTAATTTAATTTATTAGTTAGTTATTATTAGTTAATTAGTTTATTAGGCTTTATTAGTTATTATTAGTTATTAGTTTGTTTAGTTAGTTATTTATCAATTTATTAGTTATTAGTTATTTTATTATTAGTTATTATTATTAGTTTTATTAGATTAGTTTGTTTTTATTAGATTAGTTTTATTATTATTAATTAGTAGTTAATAGTTTATCAATTATTTAGTTTATTAGATTTGTTATTATTAGTTAGTTTTTATTAGTTAGTTTAGTTATTAGTTTATTAGTTAGTTTTTATTAGTTAGTTTAGTTATTAGTTTATTAGTTTAGTTTATTAGTTTTTATTAGTTAATATTACTTATTAGTGTTAGTTATTAGTTATTAGTTTAGGTAGTTTTATTAGTTATTATTTTTTATTATTATTCGTTAGTTTAGCTATTAGTTTAGTTTATTATTATTAGTTTTATTAGTTAGTTATTTCAGGTTTAATTAGATATTAATTTTTAATCTAGTTTAGTTTTTATTAGTTAGTTAGGTTATTAGTTAGTTATTAGTCAGTTAGTTTATTAGATAATTAGTTTAGTTATTAGTTATTAGTTAATTTATTAATTTTAGTTATTTCAGTTATTTTTTAGTTATTAGTTTAGTTATAAGTTACTAGTTATTCATGTTGAATTATTAGTTATTAATTTAGCTTAGTTAATTTTTTAGGTTAGTCTTTTTAGTTAGTTTATTTAGTTTTAGTTATTATTATTTAGTTATTAGTGTCTAAGTTTAATTTATTTTATTTGTTTAGTTTTTATTAGTTTTATTAGTTTTAGTTTTTTAGTTTTATTTAGTTTTTATTAGTTATTTATTTAGTTAGTTAGTTATTAGTTATTATTAGTTTTTTATCAGTTTGTTATTAGTTAATTAGTTTAGGTATTATTTAGGTCTTTATTATTAGTTATTTTGATATTATTAGTTTAGTTTTAATTAATATTAGTTATTATTAGTTTTTAGTTTATTAGGTTTATTATTTAGTTCATGTTTTAGTTTTTAGGTTTAATTATTTATTAGTTATTAATTTAGTTATTATTATTAGCTTTAGTTTAGTTAATATTAATTATTTTAGCTTAATTAGTTATTATTAGTTACTAGTTATTTATTGGTTATTAGTTTTAGTTAGTTTATTAGTTTATTAGTTAGGTTTTATTAGTTATTATTTATTTATTAGTTTATTAGTTTTTTAGTTATTTATTTATTTGTTAGTTATTTTATTAGTTATTAGGTTTAGTTATTAGTTTTATTAGTTTATTATTTTTAATTATTAATTCTTAATTTTAGTTTATAGTTTATTAGTTTTATTTAGTTATTACTAGTTAGTTTTTAGTTTAGTTATTAGTTTTAGTTTTAGGTTTTTATTATTTAGTTATTATTTATTAATTAGTTAGTTAGTTTATTATTATTAGTTTTATTAGTTATTTATTTAGTTATTAGGTTTTATTAGTTATTAGTTTATTAGTTTATTAGTTTTTATTTGTTTTATTAGTTTTAATAGTTTTATTAGTTAATTTATTATTTAGTTTTTTAGGTTTTATTATTATTTAGTTATTAGGTTTTTATTTAGTTATTATTAGTTTTTCATTATTATTTATTTAGGTTTTATTAGTTATTAGTTATTATTAGTTAGTTTTAGTTTTAGTTTTTAGGTTTTTTAGTTATTATTATTAGCTATTATTTATTTAGTTTACTTGGTTTTAGTTTTTAGGTTTTATTAGTTTTATTTAGTTATTTGGTTTTTTAGTTAGTTTTATTTATTATTATTATTATTATTATTATTATTATTATTATTATTATTATTATAATTAGTTAGTTATTTTTATTTTATTAGTTAGTTTTTATTTAGTTAGTTTAGTTTATTATTAGGTTTAGTTTTTATTACTTTATTAATTACAAGTTTTATTAGTTTAATTTATTAGTTTGATTAGTTTTTAGCTTTATTATTTTAAGTTTATTATTATTAGGTTATTATTAATTATTCTTATTATTATTATTATTATTTATTAGTTTATTTTATTAATTTTTATTATTACTTATTTGTCAATTTTTATTAGTTACTAGTTAGTTTTAGTTATTAGTTTAGTTATTAGTTAGTTATTAGTTTTATTAATTATTAGTTTTTAAGTTTAGTTTATTAGTTCTTTATTATTAGTTATTACTTTATTAGTTTAGGTTTTTAATTTTTATTAGTTATTATTATTAGTTAGTTTTTTAGTTTATTATTAGTTAGTTAGCTATTAGTTAGTTTTTACGTTATTTTTTATTACTTATTATTAGCTTTATTATTTATTAGTTTTTTAGGTTTTAGTTTTAGTTTTTAGTTTATTAGTTTATTATTATTAGTTTTTAGTTATTATTATTAGGCATTATTATTATTAGTTTATTATTAGTTAATATTAGTTTTATTAGTTTATTAGTTATTAATTATTAGTTTAGTTTTTTATTTAGTTATTATTATTAGTTTTTAGTTAGTTTTTATTATTAGTTAGTTAGTTATTAGTTATTAGTTTATTAGTTTTTAGTTTAGGTAGGTTATTAGTTAGTTTAGTTAATAGGTTTATTAGTTATTAATTATTATTTTAGGTAGTTAATAGTTTTATTATTATTATTAGTTATCATTTCATTTAGTTATTAGTTTTATTATTATTATTAGTTAGGTTATTATTATTAGTTTTAGTTATTAGTTTTATTAGTTAGTTTCAGTTATTAGTTTTAGTTTTAGTTATTAGGTTTAGTTGTTAGTTTTATAATAGTTTTGTTTTATTATTAGTTTTTAGTTAGTTTTACTAGTTAGTTTAGTTTTAGGCTTAGTTTATTAGTTAGTTTATAGTTTTATTTATTTATTAGTTATTATTAATTAGTTTATTATTTATTATTAGTTATTAGTTAGTTATTATTAGTTTATTTTGTTTATTTATTAGTTATTATTTTTAGTTTATATTTTATTAGTTATTATTATTAGTTTTTAGTTTTAGTTATTATTAGTTATTAGTTATTAGTTATAATTAGTTTATTAGTTTATTAGTTTTATTAAGTTTAAGTTTTAGTTTAGATTTTAGTTAATTATTAGTTTTAGTTATTATTTAGTTTTTTGTTTAGTTTTTATTAGTAATTAGTTATTAGTTTAGTTATTAGTTATTATTATTAGTTAGTTTTTATAAGTTTTAAGTTATTAATTTTAGTTATTAGTTTAGTTATTACTAGTTATTAGGTTTTTATTAGTTATTAATTAGTTAGTTTAGTTTTTTATTAGGTTATTATAAGTTAATTATTATTATTTATTATATTAGTTATTAGTTATTAGTTTAGTTATTATTTATTAGTTATTTAGTTATTTAGTTTTTGTTAGTTTATTAGTTTAGTTATTTTTTTTAGTTTTTAAGTTTATTATTAGTTATTAGTTTAGTTATTAGCTAGTTATTATTAGTTAGTTAGTTTATTAGTTATTAGTTTTAGTTAGTTATTATTAGTTATAATTTTATTAGTTTATTATTATTAGTTATTAGTTTAGTTATTTAGTTATTAGTTATTTTTATTGGTTTAGTTATTAGGTTTTATTAGTTATTAGTTATTTTTATTATTAGTTATTAGTTTAGTTATTTATTAGTTATTATTATTAGTTATTAGTTTTTTTATTTATTAGTTTAGTTATTATTAGTTAGTTAGTTATTAGTTATTAGTTTTAGTTAGTTAGTTATTATTTTAGTTATTATTAGTTATTATTGGTTATTATTATTATTTATAGTTAAAGTTAGTTTTTATTTTATTTAGTTATTATTATTTAGTTATTAGTTTATTAGTTTTATTTATTTTATTAGTTTAGTTTTTATTAATTTTAGTTTTTTAATTTTATTTAGTTTTTATTAGTTATTTATTTAGTTAGTTAGTTATTAGTTATTATTAGTTTTTTATTAGTTTGTTATTAATTAGTTAGTTTAATTATTATTTAGGTTTTATTATTAGTTATTTAGATATTATTAGTTTAGTTTTAGTTATTATCAGATTTTATTAGTTTTTGGTTTATTAGGTTTATTATTTAGTTTATGTTTTAGTTTTAGGTTTTATTATTTATTAGTTATTAATTTAGTTATTATTATTAATTTTAGTTTAGTTATTATTAATTATTTAGTTTATCAGTTATTATTAGTTATTAGTTATTTATTAGTTTCTAGTTTTAGCTAGTTTATTAGTTTTTTAGTTAGGTTTTATTAGTTATTATTTATTTATTAATTTATTAGTTTTTTAGCTATTTATTTATTAGTTAGTTATTTTATTAGTTATTAGGTTTAGTTATTAGTTTTATTAGTTTATTATTAGTTTTATTAGTTATTAATTTTTAATTTTTATTTTTGATTTATTAGTTTTATTTAGGTATTACTAGTTAGTTTTTTAGTTTAGTTATTAGTTTTAGTTTTAGATTTTTATTATTTACTTATTATTTATTACTTAGTTAGTTAGTTTATTTTTATTAATTTTATTAGTTATTAGTTTAGTTCTTAGGTTTTATTAATTATCAGTTTATTAGTTTATTAATTTTATTAGTTTTATTTATTTTATTAGTTATTAGTTAGTTTATTATTTACTTTTTAGGTTTTATTATTATTATTATTTCATTTATAGGTTTTTAGTTAGTTATTATTAGTTATTAGTTTTAGTTTATTAGTTATTTAGGTTTTATTTGTTATTAGTTATTATTAGTTAGCTTTAATTCTAGTTTTTAGGATTTCTAGTTTATTTTTAGCTATTAGTTATTCAGTCTACTTAGTTTTAGTTTTTAGTTTTTATTAATTTTATTTAGTTATTAGGTTTTTTAGTTTGTCTTATTTATTAGTTTTATTATTATTATTATTATTATTATTATTATTATTATTATTATTATTATTTTATTAGTTATAATTTTATTAGTTAGTTTTTATTTAGTTAGTTTAGTTTATTATTAGGTTTAGTTTTATTTATTATTAATTATTAGTTTTATTAGTTTAGTTTATTAATTTTATTAGTTTTTATTTTTATTATTTTAGGTATATTATTATTAGGTTATTATTAATTATTTTTATTATTAGTTTATTTTATTAGTTTTTATTATTAGTTATTTGTTAGTTTTTATTAGTTATTAGTTAGTTTTAGTTATTAATTTAGTTATTAGTTAGTTATTAGTTTTATTAGTTATTAGTTTTTAGGTTTAGTTTATTTGTTATTTGTTATTAGTTATTAGTTTATTAGTTTAGGTTTTTAGTTTTTATTAGTTATTATTATTATTAGTTAGTTTTTTAGTTTATTATTAGTTACTATTAATTAGTTTTTTAGGTTAGTTTTTTATTAGTTATTATTAGGTTTATTATTTATTAGTTTTTTAGGTTTTAATTTAAGTTTTTAGATTATTAGTTTATTATTATTAGTTTTTATTTATTATTATTAGGTTATTATTATTATTATTATTTGTTAGTATTAGTTTTATTATTAGTTAGTTTTATTAGTTTATTAGTAATTAATTATTAGTTTAGTTTTTATTTAGTTATTATTATCAGTTTCTAGTTAGTTTTTATTATTAGTTAGTTAGTTATTAGTTATTTAGTTATTATTAGTTTAGTTATTATTATTAATTATTATGTTTTTAGTTAGTTATTATTAGTTTTAGTTATTAGTTAATTATTAGTTATTAGTTAGGTTATTAGTTTATTATTATTTATTAGTTTAGTTTTATTAGTTATTTATTTGTTATAGTTAGTTTTATTATTAGTTATTATAATTTTATTATTTATTAGTTTAGTTTAGTTATTATTATTATTATTAGTTAGTTAATTATCAGTTTTATTGGTTAGTTATTAGTTTTTTTAGTTATTACTTTTATTATTATTTATTAGTTTTTTAATTAGTTATTAATTTTAATTAGATATTATTAGTTTTAGTTTTTAGTTATTATTAGTTAGTTATTAGTTATTTAGTTATTAGTTAGTTATTATAATTATTATAATTATTAGGTTTTTCATGAATTATTAGTTTTTAGTTTTTATTTTATAATTTATTAGTTTATTAGTTTTTTAAGTTATTATTAATTTATCAGTTACTAGTTTAGTTAGTTATTATTATTAGTTATTAATTTTAGTTATTAGTTATTATTAGTTTAGCTTTATTGGTTATTATTTTATTATTATTAGTTAATTATTAGTTAGTTTACTTGTTTAGTTATTCATTTAGTTATTAGCATTTAGTTTATTATTAGTAAATTTTTTATTTTATTAGTCAGTTTTAGTTATTAGTTATTATTATTATTATTATTAGTTTAGTTATTAGGTTAGTTATTATTTAGTTATTAGTTTTTTTATTATTATTAGGTTTAGTTTTATTAGTTATTTTAGTTTTATAGTTGATTAGTTTATTATAATTATTAGTGTAGTTATTCTTGTTATTAATTATTAGATTAGATAGTTTAGTTATTAGTTATTTATTTAGTTTATTATTATTATGTTTAAGTTTTGGTTTAATTATTAGTTAGTTTTAGTTTAGTTATATAGTTATTAGTTAGTTAGTTTACTTAGTTTTTTTAGTAATTAGTTTATTATTATTTATTATTTTGTTTTTATTAGTTTATTTAGTTATTTTAGTTAGTTTTTATTAGCTATGTTTAGTTAGTTTTATTACTTTATTAGTTTTATTATTATTAGTTATTAGCTATTATTTTAGTTTTAGGAGTTAGTAGTTATTTATTATTATTATTATTATTTATTATTAGTTATTAGTTTAGTTAGTTTAAATTATTATTAGTTATGTTTAGTTCTTAATTTTATTATTTTATTATTATTATTATTAGTTACTGTTTATTAGTTACTTATTAATTATTATTAGTTATTTAGTTTATTATTTAGTTTTAGTTGGTTTTATTTATTATTAGTTATTATTAGTTATTAGTTTTATTATTTTTAGTTATTAGTTTTAATTTTAGTTTATAGTTTATTAGTTTATTAGTTATTTTTATTAGTTAGTTATTTATTATTTAGGTTTATTATTTATTACTTAGTTATTTATTAGTTATTATTAGCTATTTATTAGTTTTATTAGGTTTTAGTGTTTAGTTTTAGTTTTAAGGTTATTATTATTATTTGATAGTTAGTTATTATTATTAGTTATTAGTTATGTTATTATTAGTTTTATTATTATTTTAGTTTTAATTATTAGTTATTAGTTTAGTTTATTAGTTTATTAGTTTTAATTTTTTTATTAGTTTATATTATTATTAGTTATTACTAGTTTTATTAGTTATTAGTTTCTATTTGTTTTAGTTTTTATTAGTTATCAGTTGTTAGTTATTATTTTTATTATTATTAGTTATTAGTTTATTAATTTATTAGTTATTATTATTAAGGGTTTAGGATTTAGTGTTTAGGATTTAAGGTTTAAGATTTTTAGGGTTTAGGGTTGGGGTTTCTTTTTAATTTTTTAAATTTTTTTAAATTAAGTTAATTGGTAGGTTTAGGTTTATTTAGTTTAATTAGTTTATTTTTTATTTATTTTAGTTTATTTTATTTTTTATTTATATTGAGGTATTTTTTTATTTTTATTTATTTTAATTTAATAATTTTAGGTTTTTTATTTTAGTTTATTTTTTTAGGTTTAGGTTTATTTTTTAGTTTAGTTTTATTTTTATTTAATTTTTTAGGTTAAGGTTTTATTTTTTTAATTTTAGGTTTAGGTTTATGTTTTAGGTTTTATTTTTTAATTTAGGTTTATTTTTAGTTTATTTTCTTTTATTTAGTTTTAGGTTTAGTTTATTTTAAGTTTAGGTTTTTTTTTAATTTTAGGATTATTTTTTAGGTTTATATTTTTATTTAGTTTTTATTTTATTTTATTTTAGATTTATTTGATTTTTATTTTAGGTTTAGTTTTTATTTTATTCAGGTTTTTTATTTTTAGTTTATTTTATTTTTTAGTTTAGTTTAGGTTTTTAATAATTTAATTTTAGTTTAGTTTTTATGTTTTAATTTATTTTATTATTAGGTTTAGGTTTAGGTTTAAGTTTATGTTTTAATTTAGGTTATAATTTTATCTTATTATTTTAATATAATTAGATTTAGGTTTAGTTATTTATTTTATTTTTTAGGTTTTATTTAGTTTTGGTTTAGGATTTAAGGTTTTTAGGGTTTACGGTTAGTTTATGGTTTATGGCTTAGGGTTTAGGATTATTTTAGTTTAGGTTTCAATTTATTTTATTTAGTTTATTTAGTTTTTATTTTAGGTGTAAATTTCTTTTTTAATTTTGGGTTTAGGTTTTTATTTAGTTTTTATTTTATTTTATTTTAGTTTTATTTTATTTTCATTTTAAGTTTAG
>CM038223.1:143918188-144027530 GCA_021442155.1 Cymbidium sinense | reverse complement strand
TTAAAATATATTGATATAATATATTTTAAGTAATTTATTTTAAAATTAAATTATATTATTTTTAAAAATAATCAAGATCAATTTTTGAATGTTTTAAATATTTTTAAATATAATAATAATTATTAAATATATTTTAATTTAAATTAAAATATAAATAAAAAATTAAATGAAAAAAATAAAAGTGATGCCATTTTATGATAATAATTTTATTTTCTAACCACATCATATATATATATATATATATATATATATATATATATATATATATATATATATTGTCATGCTGTAAAAAACCAGGGTGAAGAGGTTTACTTTAAATTTCTGAGTCAAAGAAACACACATGTATTTAAAGAATAATAAGAAAACTTAATTTTATGTGGAAAACCTCGAAAAGAGGGAAAACCACCTACTCAAATGAAAATCTTTCACTTTGTATTTCTTTTAGATTACGAATCTTCCATGACGATTGGAATAAGTATGTGAGAGAACAAATGCGAAGACGACGCCGACGACGATGTTGACGCATAATTGACGACGATATTGACGACGACGCGACGACGATGACGACAATGAATGAGGATGTTGACGACGATGTTGACCGGCAGTAGTGGTTGGCGACCGCAGCGATAGTCGACGGGCGAGGGATCGGCGGGCGGCGACCGACGGGCGATGTGGTCAATGACCGTGAGATACGGCCGGAGGATCTTCAAGCTTTAGAGCTCTCTCTCCCGCTCCCCTTCTCCTTCACTTGGCCTCCCTCACGGGAATGAGAGCTATTTATAGGTGGAGAGCGACTCTATAAATACACGCAAAACCCATACCACTCCACTTCATCTGGACGGCTCAAAATGATCCTCTGATCATATGATGTATTTTGTGTATTTGAATGCTCAAATGATGTCAAAATTATGATATCTTGGGCTTGTTAGATTCGGCTCGTCAAGACGCTCGATTTGACTATAAACACTCCATGTTTAAGAGTCGATTGATAATAAACGCTGATCTTGTCTTGATTCACGATCGACTTTACGCCAAGATTCGTGTTACCAGTGAATTTTCGTGGTCATATTGCCCTCTATTTTTGGATGATATTATCTTAATCATCCAAAATATATATACGAATATTTGAAAATAGCAGATTCTTCAATAAAATTTATGGCCCGTTAACCATATATTTTGAGAGAACATATCTTCACGAGCATAAGATTATGACCATGAAGCGGATGCGTGGTCATGAGATGTATGTGGTAAGGATTGAGGTTAAATTATCCCACGACCGGCCATGGGCGAAGCGGTCACGAGTAAGCGGCTTGTGCCAGCACATACGGGCTGCAGTGTAGCGCCGCGTCTGGCCGACGGTCGTGTAGAAGGACGCGCTGCGAAGTCGGGCCGGCTGGTCGCACAGAGGGCTCAGGTCGCGGAACATGACGGGCCGTATCATGGCCGATGAACGCTGTCGCATGGCTATGAACGGTACGGGTCGCGGCAGGCGGTCGGGTCGCGGGAACTGACGCTGGTATCGGCGGGTCGAATGGATGCACGGGCGTCGCTGATGGATCGGCCTACGGTCGCTGGTCGAAGTTCTGTCGCTGGAACGGTGGGCGCGGTAAGGCGAACATGGATGGCGTCAGAAGGTGAGCGATCACATACTCGACGGCGCCAGAGCCGCATCGGCGCTATTTTAGCGAAAACATCCGCTTTTGGCCGTTTGACCCGCTTTTAGCGGTTTTGAGTGGTTTTGACGATTTTGATGCTTTTACTTTTTGCCTCGGGGTCTATAAAACCCCAGGGGGGAGAAGGCACTTTCTTCTTCTTGAGAGAAGGTCGGAGGCATCAAGACCAGCTCATACGGCAGTGCTCCGCTTTTCCCTCGAAAGAGGTGTTAACTAACCTCGTCAACCGCCCGTGAGGCGATCAAGACCCGTAGTTCATATGGCAAGCTTCCCTCGAAAGAGGTGTTAACTTACCTCGTTGGACCGACCAGGTTCAGAGGCGATCAAGACTCGTAGTTCATACGCAGGCTCAATTTTTCTCAAAGAGGTGTTAACAACCTCCGGACCGACCGGTTCGGAGGCATCAACCGTAGTTCATACGCAGTGCTCTTTTCCCTCAAAGAGGTGTTAACGATTCGCCGGACCGACCGTGTTCTGAGGCATCAAGGAGACGAACCAAGACGGGTTGGCGCGATGCTCGACGATGGTGACGGCCGTGGTCGGGCGGCGGTGATCGCGATGGTACCGGAGAAGGACCGGCCATAGTTGCGCTCGACGGGGTGGTCGGCAACGGCAAATCAGCGACGGATGACCGGCACGGTAGCCAGGATGACCGACGACGATGGTGGTGACCGCGATTGCTACGATGGTCGGCGGCCGACGGGCGGCACGAAGAATCGGGCGACGGTACCGATAGGCGAATGACGGTATGGCTGGATGACCGGACGGTGGCGATAGGCGATTGCCGGCGATGGTCCAGCGATCCGACGGTAAGGCATGCGACCAGAAGGCCATGACCGACGGTGGCCGGCAGCGTAAACGCGGGTTGGCGGCCGACGGGATCTTTGACCTATCGAGGTTGTTTATCGATATGACCGACGCTGCTTAAAGAAGTCAAATTGAATCCACCGGGATCTTTGACATCCGGGTTGTTTGTCGAGTGTTTTCTCGACGACGTTATAGTGGAGTAGTACAAAGTTTTGACCTATCGGTTGTCGCGTGTTTGCACGACGCGTGAACTGTATGGAAGAGGTTGAATTGAATCCGGGATCTTTGACCCATCCGGTTGTCGAGTGTTACTACGACGTTAACCCGCGGTGGAAGAGGTTGAATTGAATCCACCGAGATTTTGACCCATCCGGGTTGTTTGTCGAGTGTTTGACGCAACTGGCGACGTTAACTGCGAAAGATGTCAATTGAATCCGCCGGAGATTTTGACCCATCCGAGGTTGTCGGTGTGCCCGGCGACGCTAACTGTATGGAAGATGTTGAATTCACCGCCGGGATTTTGACCATCCGAGGTTATTGTCGAGTGTTACCGATGACGCAACTGGAAGATGTGAATTAATCGAGATTTTGACCCATCCGAGGTTGTTTGTCGAGTGTTACCAATGACGTTAACCTATATGGAAGATGTTGAATTGAATCCACTGAGGATTTTAACCCATTCGAGGTTGTTTGTCAGAATGTTACCCGATGACGTTAACCTGTGTGGAAGATGTTGAATCAATCCACGAATTTTGACCCATCCGAGGTTGTTTGTCGAGTGTTACCCGGCGACGTTAACTCAGAAAGATGTTGAATTGAATCGAGGATTTTGACCTATCCGAGGTTGTTTGTCGAGTGTTACCCGGCGACATTAACTCGTGTGGAAGGGGTAGGAAGTCCACCAAGGACCTTTGACTATCCAGGTTGTTTGTCGAGTCTTGCTCGATGACGCAACCGTATGGAAGAGGTCGTAGAAGTCCACCAAGGACCTTTTGACCTATCCTGGGTTGTCTATTGCTTTCGATGCTTAACCTGTGGAAGAGGTCGTAGAAGTCCATCAAGACCTTTTGACTTATCCGGTTGTTTGTCAAAGTTTGCTCACGACGTTAACTGTATGGAAGAGGTCGGAAGTCCACCAAGGACCTTTTGACCTATCCTAGTTGTTTGTCGAGTCTTTGCTCGATGACGTTAACCTGTATGGAAGAGATCGATTAAAACATCTGTTTGTGGTTGTAGCCAAAGTTTCTCCTTAACCTTGGTCATGTTTTTCCATGAGTATGATTAGAAAATCATAATTTGTAAAGCTATATCTCTTCTCAATGTTGAAATATCCTCGAACTTTGACTTGTTTCTTGGGATATTAATCGATTAGATGCTTAACATAGGTGATCTTCTGAGATTAAGAGTTGCCCCCCAATTTCTGATAGAATTTGAAGGAACTAAGTTTGATGAATCTTCATTCTTCTCTTGCTCTCCTTAAAAGCTTGAAATGCTTCACCTCAATGGTGGTTTTGATTTTGTTGGAAAACTTTGTCGTCATACGAGATGAAATAATGGGAATCAACTTCCATGACTGCCAAACTGTTGCGCTAGAAAACCAGTTTGGTAGAGTAAAAGTTTACTTTAGCTTGAGTCCAACACACATGTATTTAAAGAGAATAAGAAAACTCCAAAATTTTACGTGAAAAATCTCAAAAAAGAGGAAAAACCACGGGCCTAAACAAAATCTTCCACTTTATATTTCTTTTAGAGTAGAATCTTCCCGACGGATTACGAATAGTATGTGAGAAGGGAACAATAGTTGCTAGTAATAGATGATGTTGACGACAATGTTGACGACAATGTTGACGATGATATTGACGATGATGTTGACGACGATGTTGACGATAATGTTGACGACGATGTTGACCGGCGGTAGTGGTCGGCGATGGTGACCGGCAACAGTGGTCGACGATGGCGAGGATCGCGGCGACCGGCGGCTGTGGTTGACGACCGGTGGTGGTGGTTGACGACTGTCGAGTGGTGGCACGACATTTGGAGGATCTTCGCTTTGAGATCTCGCCTCTCCCCTTCTCTTCACTTGGCCTCCCCTCATATGAGGAATGAGGCTATTTATAGATTGGGAGTGACATCTCAAATACATACAAAACCCGCCACTCCCACTTCATCGGACGGCTCAAAATGATTCCCTTGATCATATGATGTATTTTGTGTATTTGAATGCTTAAATGATGTCAGAATTATGATATCTTAGGCTTGTTAGATTCGGCTCGACAAGAGTCAAGACGCTCGATTTGACTATAAACACTCCATGTTTAAGAGTCGATTGATAATAAACGTTTGATCTCGGTTAGTCTTGATTCACGATCGATTGCTTTCACGCCAAGATTCGCTTTGACTAGTAATTTTGGTCATACCGATCGAATCAGAACCCATCGCCACCCCGTTTCCCGTTCGCCCGCTTAACCCGCGCCAATTAAGCCCGCCGACCCACGCTGACTTCGGCGTTCCTTACCAGCCTCCTCATGGTCCTCAGAATGCGCCTCCGGCTCATCACTCCAACTGGCCGCGCTGTCACAAGGCCGACCCAGGACAGGCTCCGGCGCTCGTTCTGTTCATTCTCGCGGTCTGACACTTCAGACTGGCGATCATTGAATTGTTTTCATTGTAGAATCCTTGAGTTTCCCGACCGTTCGTTTATTTCGACCACAGGCCAGCATTTCTTTTTCAAGACACTAAATCATAAATTTCACAAGAATTCTCATGCATTCTTGTAATCCAACCCAAATATTGTGCATTTAATCGCATAAATGTTCAGATGGGTTCATAACCCCAAAATTTTATGCACGATACCAAGATACATCCAGCCTGACCCGCTTCATGGTCATAATCTTATGCTCCCGTGAAGATATGTTCTCTCAAAATGTATGGTTAACGGACCTGCAAATTTAATTGAAGAATCTGCTATTTTCAAATATTCGACATATATATTTTTGGATGGTTGAAATAATATCATCCAAAAAATAGGGCAACCGATATGACGAAAATCTAATTCAAGCACCAATCTTGACGTGAAAGCAATGATCGCGAATCAGACTAACCGAGATCAAGCGTTATTATCAATCGACTCTTAAATATAGAGTGTTTATAGTAAATCGGCGCCTTGACGAAATTGAATCTAACAAGCCCAAGATATCATAATCGACATCATTTGAGCATTCAAATACACAAAATATATCATAGATCAGGGATCATTTTGAGCCGTCCGATGAAGTGGAGTGGTACGGGTTTGCATGTATTCAGACGCCACTCCTCCAATCTATAAATAGCCTCATTCCTCATGAGGGAGGCCAAGCAAGAGAGAGGAGAGAGCTCTAAAGATCCTCCAAGCACACGCTTACCTCATCGTCGCCAACCATTCTGCGCCGTGGCCGCCGTATGTGATCCTCGCTGTCGTCAATCTCGTGCCTCCATCATGATGACTTCTATGAGTGATTGTTCCCTGCATTTCTACCAATGATTGTTCCCTCATTTTCGCCAAATGATTGTGATTTCAGTAATTGCTCAGATTTCTGATTGCTCGCTCACCGATCTGCTACTAGAATTACAACTCGACGTTGTCACATAGCTGTTCCTTTCTTATATACAATTTGTAATCCCAGATCGGGAAGATCTTGTACTAAAAGGATACATAATGGAAGCTCTAGCAGGTTTTTTCCCTCTTTTGAGATTTTCCAGAAAAATTTTGGAGTTTTCTTGTTCAATCTTTAAATACTGCATGTGTCTTGATTTAATTTTGCACAAAACTTTACTCATAATGGTTTTCTAAGACGAATATATATATATATATATATATATATATATATATATATATACTTAATGGAATTGATCGTTATTTTAATTTTAGTTTTCTTAGTAGCCATGCATGATTAAGCTTTGACTTAGATTTTAAGTGAAATCATAAAAAAAATGTCAATTGCTTTAAGTTTGTGTATGTGTTAAGTAATAATGATAATGAGAGAAGTAAGGGTAGATTTGACAGTATTGGTGGGTCCATGATTTAAGAAGTGTTGAAATTACAACCTCTGAATTATATATTTCGACCAATATATATTCTTTAGAAAAATAAAATAAAATAAAATAGATACCGAGTTATTTATATTCGAACCTTGTTCATTAATTTAGATTTTTATTTGTATTTAATTCATGTTTTTTTAACTAATTAATAAATTTAAAATCATTCATCTTTAGCATACCAATTTGTTTACACATTACAAGAAAGTGTAGATAAAAAAGGGGGATTTACATACATATCACATAATTCTTATGTATTTTCACTTCTAATATTTAAAGTTCAATTTTTACATATATAATATCTTAATCTTCAATATCATATCAAAAATATTATCACCACTCACTTTTTAAATGTAAAATACACCTTTTTAAGCATAAAAAAATATTAGATATGTGAATGCATAATAATTGTGTGGTATGTATGTAAATCTTTCAAAAAAAATTTTGTTTGGAGCTTTGGCTTTTTATGGTTAGGAATATTTTTAATTCACGATAATATAATATTTAAAAGTTTACAAAATTGATTGATTTTCTTTATTTCATAATTTATAAAAATTTTAATTTTTTGTAAAAATTGTTAAGGTGTTTGTGTTTATTAAAATTTTAATTTAACATAAAATACTAAGTCAATAAATTAAGATATTTATAATTGTGTTGACGAAAAACTAACAAAATTTGAAGATATTTGTATAAAATAAAATTAAAATGTGATGATTATCAATGACATTATTAAAAATTTTAAAATACATAATTAATATTACATTTCATAATTCTAAAATGTTTTGAAAAAAAAAATGTGGTAGGAACTCCAAACTCAAATTTTTTATAATAGTTTTTTGTTTTGTTTTGTTTTGTTTTTTTTTTTTTTTTGGTTAATTTGGGTGGGGAAAATGATGAGAGCCTTGGCTCCATTTTAATAAAAGAAATATATATAAATGGTTATAAGGTCAAGCTAAAAAGAGATATAGTGATGAATTATAATGGGACACAAATACCTTATACACAAAAAGTGTGAAAAGAAAATTATTATATTAAAAATGCAAAAAAATAAAAAAATAAAATAATAATAATAATAATAATAATAATAATAAAACAAAAATAAATAAAAATGAATAAAAAAAAGAGTTGAACAATATCTAATGTAAATCAAAATAGTCACACATAATTATTGGTTAATCCAAAATTGTGTTATGATAGTAGAAAAAATTACCCCTCATGTTATGAAAGTCCCACCAAAATATATATTTTATCATAAAAAAAAGACTAAAGAGAGAAAAGAAAAAGGGTTGGAGGAGAAAAGCACTTTGATAGGGTTGCTTAATAGTTAATTCAATTCTAAAAATATTTAATCTCTTCAATAGTCCAAAATTTAGACAAATAATATTTAGCAGCCTTTACTTTAGATGCAAAACATTATATTTTGAAGTCTTTTAGTAGGATTATTGGGAGTCCTCTTATTTCCTATTTCTAAATATTAAATATATGCTAAAAATGATTAACAAATAAAAGCTTTTGATTATAATGGTAAAGGGGAGTATGGTCCAGCACTTGTTTAAGGGATGATGCCTCAAACAAATAAAAAAAAAATCAATTGGAAAGGCATTCTACCAACCCATGGAGAAAGAGCACTCAAAGAAAAAGATATATATTGTTTGCTCAAAATTAACACAAAGGTTATTATAGTTACAACAATTATGCCCTTTAATAACAAGTTATATTCAATTTCAATGCTATCAAATCATGACTTTCATGAGTAGATTGAGTATCTAAGGAATCATGCTAATACCATATAAGTTTTTGTTGGTGTTTGATCCAGTTTTCATTCAGCTTTTGTTCACTATTTTCATGTGGTTATTTTATAATTAGTCTCGACTCATTATTCCTATAGCTTAGCATTATTTCTGCTTGGTGAGTCTATATAAGTAAGGGTAGTCGTATTGGGTGTACCTTTGATAACCATCTTTCTTGGTTTCAAAAGTAATATGGCTTGGTGTTAGTTCAGGTATTCTTTCTATACACTTCTCAAAATCTTATTTTTTCTTGTCAGATAGGGATCTGCTTTATTTATCTACAAGTGGTATCAAAGCCACCACAAGAAAATATGGATGGGTACATGTAGAAATTTGAAGTGGATAAGTTTTCAGGAGAAAATGATTTCAGTTTATGGAGAATTAAGATGAGAGCTCTTCTTGTACATCAAGGATTAGTTGATGCCATCTCAAGAGAAGGCCTGACAACAATTCAAGATAGATTGAAGGCACGAGAATTGCAGTTAAAAGCACATAGCACCATTCTTTTGTGTCTTGGTGATGAAGTGCTGCGAGAGGTGGCGGAAGAAGAATCAACTATTGATGTTTGGGAGAAGCTTCATTCATTATATCTAAAAAACTTGAAGCTCGATTATACCTAAAGAAGCAATACACCTTAGAGATGGATGATCTAAAGATTGAGAAACATATGAATGAGTTTAACAAACTGATTCTTGAACTCAAGAATGTGGATGTTAAGATTGATGAAGAAGATGGGGATCATTCTCCTTAGTTCACTCTCAAATCATATGAACACATTGTAAACACCATGCTTTATGGAAAACAAACTTTGACAATGACTGACGTAAAATCAACATTGATGTCAAAGGAGATTAAGAAAAAAATTTGAAATAAAGGTAGAAAGGAATGGAGATAGCCTAATAGTTAGTGGAAGACCTAATCAAAGAAGTAACAAAAACAACAAATATTATCAGGGAAAATAAAGATCAAAATTGAGAACTTCAAGAAAATGCTTTCATTGCCATAAAGAGGGACATTTTAAAAGGGATTGTCTGGAAAGAGGTAAATGGCAAGGGAATACATTGAAAGAAGAAGGAAAGGCTGATGTTGCATCGAATTTTGATGGTTATGAGTCATCTGAGTGGATTATAGATTATGGGTGCTCATTTCATATGACTCTAAATGAAAATTACTTTCAAGATCTTAAGAAAGATGATGGAGGAATGGTTTTATTAGGAGATAATAAAGCTTGTAAAGTCATGGGAGAAGGATTTCTTCAATGTTGCATAAGAACATTGAAGGAGTCGTGTACCGCACTTAAAAGAAATTTAATATCGGAATGCTAGATACCAATGGATGTAATGTAAAAACAGATCAAGGATAAAATAAGATCATCAAAGGAGCAATGGTTGTGATGAAAGGTTCCCTTCACAACAGACTATATGCTTTACAAGGTAAAGCTATAATCAATCATGTAGCTAGTTTTGTATCTACTAGTGAGAATTCAACCAGGCTTTGGCATCTAAGGCTCAAGAACATTACCCATCGGGGCTTAATCGAGCTCAACGAATAGAATTTATTATGTGGTGATGAATTAAATCAAATGGAGTTTTGTAAGAGCTATGTGATTGGCAAATGTAGTAGAGTTAAGTTTCAAACAGCTAAACATTGTAGTAAAGGGATTCTTGATTATGTGCATAGTGATCTTTGGGGGCCTGCAAAAGTTGCAACCAAAGGTGGAGCAATATACTTTATATCACTCATTGATGATTACTCAAGAAGAGTTTGGGTGTATTGTCTAAAGGCCGAAGATGAAGCATTTGAAAATTTTCAACATTGGAAACAAATAACATAAAACGAAGTCGGTAGGAGACTCAAGAAATTAAGAACTGATAATTGATTAGAATTTTGTTCAAAGCAATTACATAAGTATTGTGCAAATGAAGGTATAACAAGGCACTTAATAGTTACAAACACTCTACAACAAAATGGTTTGGCAGAAAGAATGTGTTGACCTTACTTTTGGAGTGGGCTCTTAACCTCCTCTTCTTAGACTTAGGACTCTTCTAGACACTAAGAACTCCTTAGTCATAAGACACTTCTAGTGATTAGGTGAACACTTAACCTAAGCTTAGAGCTTAGAAGGGTTAATTATAGGATTAGGCCATACCTTAGGACTTAAGTAAATCACCTATCATATGGCCTAAACCCAATCTAGATATAATTTTTCAAATCAAACTCAAATTCAAATCTCAAACCAAACCTCAAATTCAAATCAAATCCATATCCCAAATTTGACTTCAAATGATTGAAATCCAAAATCAAATTTAAATCCCAAGACCCTTCCTAAGCCATATGAACCACATTCAAAAGCTTAGCCAAAACTCCCTTTAGATCAAATCAAACTCAATTGATTTCTTTATAAATCAATTATTCCTTCATTTATATTCATAAATATAAATGAAATTCAAATTTAAATGGAAAAAATTATATCAAAAATCAAATCCAAACCCAATCTAAGCCCTTTAAGCTAATTCTTTGGACATAGCCAAATTCTATCAAGATCAAGTCAAAATTAATAGATTTTCTCTTGAATCAATCATTCATTCAATTATATGCCCAAATATAAATGAAACCTATAATCATCAAACCAATTCAAGTCAACCCAAGTCAAACATAACTTAGCCCTTCTGACTTGAAACTTTGAATTGAGCCAAAACCTATTGGACTCCAAATTAATTGTAGTTGAATTTATATTTCAATCCAGGGCTCACATATAAGTTCAACTAAACTCGAATCAAACCAAAACCAAACTAATTGACCCACTTAGGCCCACTTGACCCAAAGTGACCTAAAGGACTCATTTGAGCCAACTTCTAATCCAACCAAAATTGGATTGAACCAAGCTCACCAAAATCTTTCACCGTGATTGTTGATCACCCTAGGATGATCAGTTGCAATCAATTGGGTCAAACCAAGTCAACTTAGATATTTGATCAAGTCAACCCTTAGCCCAAATGAACCAAAATTAGCCAAAACTCATCCTACATCAAATTGATTGAAACCAATGATTGGAATCAACCCAAAATTAATATTTAAATATGACTTGACCACCAATTGAGCCAAACCAAGCCTAATTGGCCATTCGATCCAAGTTAACCCAAATGGGCCTAAAGGACCAAATTAGGTCAAATCATGATCTAACCTAAATTGATTGCAACTAATGGCTCAAGTTCATTCCAAATTGATTACTGAACTTGATTAAAGCCAAAATTGAGCATAATTTGACCAATTGGTCAACTTGACCCAACCTAGTCCAAATTGACCTAATGGGTCAAATTAGCTAAAATTCAAATTAAATTCAAATTGATTCAAACCAAAGACCACATTCATCTTCAATTAGCCAATTGAACATGAATCAACCTATAACCCAAATCAATTTGGCCAATTTTGATCAAATCGGTCAACTTGACCCATTAGATTCCAAATAAGCCAAAATCAATTCTAAGCTAAATGAAATCTAATTGATCATACCAAAACTCTTCAAATCATCATTTGAACCTAACCTAAGCCTTGGTTTGACCCAATTTGGCTAATTAATCAACCTAACCCAATATTACCTAATATGACCTATAAGACTCAAATTGAGCCAAATCCCTTGAAACCAAGCCATGACCCATTATAGGCTAATCAAACCCAACCCAAACCCATTTGGGATTAGCCCAAAATTAACCCAACCTAATTAAATCCCTCGTTGATTCTTCGCAATATAGGATTCTACCCAACCTCATTTAATTCTTCCCATCAGATGCATTCAACTCCCCCCATCCATGGCATTCAATGGAGCTGATCATATGACATAAAATGAAACTTTGAGAGTTAAATCCAAAGTCCTCAATCAAGCTATCATCCATCACAACCACCTCTCTATCACATTTATTCAAATTTTGGCCACCATTAAAAGAGGGGGAATAGAGATAGTAAAGAGTTTTGATTTTGGCATTAGAGACCCTCTTAGAGCTCCCAAAGCAACCATCCACCACTTCCCCACTTCTCTTGAGCTAAAAATATCAAAATCGGGTGAATATCGATGAGAAAATGGTAAGCACTGGAAGATACATCATTCCGAAGTGAAGGAGAAGGCTACACTAATTCCAAAGCTTCCTCTTACACCTAGGTGCTCGCTCAGATCTTCACCATTGCCAGAAACTATCCCCGACGAGGTAATTTCACCATACTTTAGCGGCCTTAGAAACTTCTATATGTGTCAATTCTTCTACAATTTTTAAGAATTTCCTTAGAGAAACCCTGCATTTTTCATTATAATTAGTCCTACTATGAATTGAGAGATTTTTCGATGAAAATCACTGCGAAAATGAGCCTAATCAGATGAAATTTGGTTCAAAATAGCAAAAAATCCCGTCGGATGAACAGTGTTCCACCAGATTTCCCTCCATCCATCCGATCCCGCTATTTGGAGATCGGACGGCTTAGATCGCACTATTCGGATCCGCTGACGTGTTCGGATCCATTGCGTTCATCCGTGGATCACGGGTCATCACGCGGATCGATGATCGCCGATGCGGATCGTGCGATCGATCCGCACATCACGCATCTCACACGCAGCCGCCGTCGGCCGATGCGACATCGCGCGGCATTGCTATGCGTTATGCGCGGACCGTGGAAACCCCTCACATGACAACACATGGTACCGCATTGCCCTCCGCCGCTACGCCGGTTGGGGAAAATCACTTATTTTCTGATTTTAAAAATTATTGAAGTGTCCTAAAACTTTGAAAATTCATAAAAATAAAATACTTAAAAAAATTATAAATAAATGCTCGTTGGATCCGTCTTTCCGAGAGAAATCTAACAAATCAAAAATCTCCAAATTCCAATGAATGGTTTGAGCTTAATTTATGTTTTAGTGAAAATCAAATTTCATAAATTACTCTAAAAATATAAGTCAAATTGAATTGAAATTTTTAGAGATTTAAATAAGAGTTAAAATAGACATACCATAAAAATCTCAACTGAAAAGGACTTCTGGATTAGGAGAAATTAAAATTTTAAATTGAAATTATCCATTTTAATAGGATAAATCAATTAAAAATCCATAAAATTACAGAAAAAGTCTTTAAAATAACTTTCACTTTAGTTAACATCTAGGACCTTAAGAAAATAGTGTGATTTTTTGAAGCCTAATTAACTCTAAACAAACACTTAGGATTAAAGTTTAATCAATTAAAGAATTAATTAAAATATAATCTAAAAATAATTTAAATACCAAATCAAAACAAATGATGTAATACCCAAATGATTAGTAATAACCTTAAACCAAAAAAAGTATCATGTATCCCTCAAATGAAATTAAATTTAAACATAATTGAACCTAATTAAGTTAATGAAATTCAATTAAATGGTTAGTTTTTTTAAAAAAAATTAAACTCATAATTAAATAAATCAATGAAACTTTAATATAAAATAAAACTAATCTTGTCAAACCTACACCAAGCATTGAATCTTAATTATATGAAACTACTTAATAAATTAAAATGAATTAAATATTAATTAATGATTAAATAAACTAAAAATTAGATTGATTAATAAACCAATTCAATATAATCATTTGATATTAATCAAATTAAACCAAATAAAGCTAAATTAAACTTAATTAAGATATATTAAATCACATTTAAAATCGATTCATTTAGAGTAAGATGATTAATTAGCCATTAATACATAAACCTAACAACTAAATCAAACATGAATGAAATCTAATGAGCATAATAAATGAAGTAAATCAAACCTAACTATGATTATGAATAATCAAGTTCAATTGAAATAAAAAATAAACAATTAAATCACTTAATCTAATCAAATGATAATAACAATGATAACCCTTTAATCAATAAAATTTAGGTAAATGCTTAATTAAAACTATCAAATCAAATAAGCCATATATGGGTAATTAAGTCATTAATCTCTAATTAAAGAAACCTTTAATCTAACGATTTAAAAATTTAATTACCCTTAATCAAACTTAATTAATTAAACATTTAATTAATGCAAACTTAATGAATTAATCCATTATCTTAATGAACCAAATTAACTTTATAAATCACATTAAAATTAATTCAATCCAAACACTTAATTAGTCTACTAATTAATTGGATCACACCTCTTAAATAACTAATTAAGTTAATCAAATTAATTATATTAAACTTAAGCTAAATCAAACATAAAATGCAATTAAATGCAATCAAATCCTAATTTAAACTTAAATCATTAACCTAAATAAATATGAAATCAAATTAAAAATTAAACAAATCTTTATTTAATTTAATAATTGATCACACCTCTTAAACAAGCTAATTAATTTAATCAAATTAATCATATTAAACTTAAGCTTAATCAAACATAAATTTAAACATAATTAAAATGCAATTAAATGCCAATCAGATCCTAAATTAAACCTAAATCTAAGTCATTAATTACATCATCAACCTAAAAAAATATGAAACCAAATTAAAAATTAAGCAAACCCTTATTTAATTTAATAACAAACCTAAGCACACTTTTTAATTAAACTAATAATCATATTGAACCTAAGAAAACCCATAGATCAATAAAGCTAATCAAATCAAATCAAATCAAATTAAGAAAGACTCTCATCAATTTAATATGTAATCAAATGAAACCTCATTCAACCTACTTAAATAAGATAAACTAATTAACTATCCAATGTATGAAATCAAAATACAAACCAAACTTTGATAAACATGACAAATTGATGAGATTAAAAATAAAATTCTAATTACAAAGAATCAAACTCAACTAAAATCAAAATAAAATCTCAATTAATCTAATACAATCAAATTACAAATAAATGAACCATGATTAAATCAAATAAATATAAAATTAAATCACATAACTATAATCAAAGAAAAGAATTAGATATTAATTTAAAAAGATATTGAATTATCAAAATTTAATTGAATCAAAACATCTAATTAAAAATTAATCAATCAAATTACTTGAAGGTAAACAAATAAAAAACAAATGTAACAAACACTAATCAAATCAAATCAATTCAACTAGATCATTCAAATAAATCAAATCAAATAAAACATTAAACACAAACAATCAAATTAAGGGTTCCTCTTTATGTGTTTAATAACATAAAGACCCTTTAAGGAAATTATGATTATCCCATAAGTATGGAGAATCATAAAAGTACTTAACTAGATTCTTTAACTTAATTAATCTTTAATTATGAGCCAATTGCATTAGGTTCTTTAAGAGCATTGCAATCTTATTTTCTGACATGTTCATGCAATTTATGGCTTATAATTAAATGGTTAATCAAATTAAAAAAGCATAGGTAAGGGTAATTAATTGATTTAATTAAGGATCCAACTTAATCAATGCATAAAATCCACTTAATTATTCCTTATTAAACCAAATTAAATCACAAACATGGGGCATAAAATAGGATTAGCAAACCTCTTCTTATATTTCTTAAATCAAATCAAACATGAAATCATAATGACATTAACAAGTTTTAGTTTGTTTTAAATGATCTTATTTAAAACGATTGCCCTTAAGATTTAATCGGATTGAATGAAATCATGTGCTTATGTTCTTTTATTTCTTTCCAATCATATTAAATGCAGTTTACCATATATGGCCATGCTTTCATCTCTTTCAAAAATTAATTAAACAAAATGATTTCTTTTATGCCAAATTGCATGTGTTGATTAAAAATAGGTTGTAATCACTATTAAATCAAAATTACTTTCAAAAGTGCATAAATCATTTATGGAGTGATGCTAATTATGAAACATTTATGAGTTTGCATGTGTTTATTATCTAAGATATGTGGTATGAAGTCTTCTCTCTTACTTTGCATGGCTTACATAGGATTTACAAATGTATATTCATTTGAAAAGAACACAACATTAGTCCAAATCCATTCCTATGTATGTCCATGTTAAGGCTTAGAAAGAATTTTATATCACATATGTAAATCATATGATAGAATCAAACACAACATTTCACATGAATTCTTCTTCTTATGGTTAATTGTACATTCATATGTATATGAGAATAGTTGGTATATTAGTCTGGACATCCCGGGGATGCACGGCTTTAAGTAGCCCTAAGGAGGTCTTTACCTCACTCCCCTGGTGTGAAACAATGGAACCGTACCGGCTTAAAACTTTTATATATTTGAGTGTACATGTAGCTAATGGATTGAAGTCTCCATTTTTATATTAAAAAAGACATGCATTCATATTAATCCAATTAAATAAAATATGAAATTCAAATATACTTCATTACATTCATCATCTAAGTGTTCTAAGACATATTGTATGTAGGAATACTTAGGATCCAATCATGCGATTACGCATATGAAAAAAGAAATGAATGAACATGTGTCTTGTGATAGTAATTCATTTCAATTATTCTTAAGATGCCTTTCACATTGAATAAAATTATTTAAGGTGAACCCAAACCTAGGACTGATTAAAACATGTAATAAGCCATTCACTAAAATAAACTAAGTCATAATAACATGCTTTAGAAAATGACTTAAGGTAGGGATGAATGAGGGCAATCCCCTTTCTTCTCTTTATAACACGTAGATGTTAAGTATAGGGTCTTATGTAACCAAATAAATCATAAATTAAAACTTGCAAAATCAACTAAACAACTTAAAGTGAAAGGAACATTCCATGTTAAATTGAATTCTTTTACACTTAGAAAAGTTCAACATTAATGCCTAATTAAGACATGCCACACAAGCCTTAAGCACACACATTAGAATACTAAGTCACCACCTCCAGTGCTAAGTTAGGGCGATGTATGTATGATGTATGTTTTGTTTTGTGATGTAATATTTTAGACTGGATGTTAAGGTGTATGCCTCGTAGACAGGATGGTAGGCCATAATTAGCTTATTCATGTTTTCTGTATGAGGTTATGCTTAAGAGGCCTTTGTAATAAAAATATATAAATACTTTTGTTGTGCGGGTTACTTAGCCCCTAAACGTAACCCATGTTAGGACAAGTGGGCTTGGTTACCCATGTGTGGGGTGCTAAGTCCAAATTATTCATATAACAGCTTGGGTTGTATGGCGTGTTTAGTTAACATTTATTTTGCATGTGTAGCTAGATTTACTTTTTCTACTTTTTGTGTAATTTTGTATTAGGAATTAGGATTAGTGTTATGGGAGATTAGGATGAGCAAGTGACCAAAGGCTTAGTCCTGGGTGCCGTGATGTGTTTGGAGAAATCAAATCAAAAGGAAGAGAATGAAGAAATGAAGAAAAGAAGACCCCATAGCATATATTATTTTGTAATCCGAGTTGTCTAAGGGAAGAGCTTAGCTACTCATCTTTTTCTCTTTTGGTGCATGAACGACCAAGACTGGCCTTTTATTCTTTTATGGTAGTCTATAAAATTATTTGATGTTGTGTTTAGATTGCAGACTAAAATTCTATTCTTTTCTTAGTTTCTTCATGTTTGATGTTTGAATGTGTGTCCTGGATGCGGTTGGCTCTTATGATGAAATTAATTTTTTTAACTCCAATTAACAACTCATAATTAAAATTTAAAATAATTCATAACCTCACATAAAAATCTAAGAGTTAAATCAAGATAACAAAATATTTAGCAACCCCTTGATTGGATGATTGTATGTATAACATCATGCATGTCATATTCTTCCACTCTTGTTAAGAGGGGGCTTCTATCTTTGCTAGAGAATAAAGGCTTAACATGTGAGAGCCTTTGATGGAAGAACACTCCTTTCTCTCTTGATTTATCCCATAATCTAGTTCTCATTCATTTAGGCATACAAAATCCACATGTGTCAAAATAAGAGTCCAAAAGAATCAAATAAATTTGATAAAATTTGCATTAGATTAAGTCATGAATTCATACCACTCATGCTTTAGTTTCTAGGGAGTGAGTTTAAGGACTTAGTCTCTTTCTAAATAATAACCACCTAGCCATCTTGCAATACATAAGACTTGCCACATGGATTTAAAGTGTAGGAGGTGTTAGTTGGTAAGAGGCTATTGTAAGTCTACTGGTCCATTCTCTTATGGAGGTAGACCATTATGTCCACCTTTCACTTTAAGAGTGCTTTGGCCATTGTCAAAGCTCCCTAAATTCAAGATTTGAGGTTCTTTTCCTCGCTACAAGCATAAATCTCATCTAGGCATTTTCACAATCTTATGTTGTAGGATTATAAGTCCTAGTATTTTAATAAAATGTAAACTCAAATAATTAACTCTCTTCGATTTCAAAAATATAAAGCCCAACTATAAGATAGATTGGATTGCTCACTAGGCTTTCTAGTATCATAAGCATTCTCTACTCACCTCGTTTGGCTTCTAAGTTAAGTCTCTCCCTTTGATCTATCCCATTTAATTTTTCAACATAGCTAAACCTTTGATAGTCTTGCCTTGAAATCTTTGGAGATCATGATTGTCTACTTTAATCGAGAGTGTTCTTAAGGAATCCCATTCCTTAGGATGTAATTAACTATGGGGCTTGCCTCCATAGAAAACTTAACAAACTCAGCTTAAAATAAACCCTACTTTACTTTTCATGTAGGGGAAAATCTTGGTACATAAGACCCATCATGCCATAGAGTCCTTATTAGGTTATTAGTCTATTATGGTGATTTCTATCTTTTGAGATAGTACATCATTCCTTAATGTCGTACCCTATCACTTTAATAAGTACCCCCCCTAAGATCTACGTGGTGTCCCACATCTCAAAAATAAACACCACGGATTTTTATGGTGACTCTACTGGGGAGTGTTCCTTTCTCCATATTTAGTGAAAATTATTATCTTCAAGCATCGATAGTGGACGCATATTTTATATAGACCCGAGACTATCAATCTTTTTGTTGGCACTTAGCTTATTTCATTCTTAAGCAAAGCTCATCAACATCCTTTAGGTTTTAGGACCTCACTCCGTGTAGCTCTTAAAATTCCTATTAGGTTCCCCCAATAGGTGAAAATTAAAATTAATCAAATCAAGGAGATGACCAAAATTAAGAACCTCTTAACCATCCTGATGGTGAGGTAAGGTTCATCCTATGAACAATAAAAAAAATAAAACTCTTCTGCAAAATAACATATCTTTTTAAAAGCACTATTTTAAAATTCACATAATAAGAGATCTTTACACAAAAATTTGTTAGAAATTTTCAGAAAAGAACAAAACACATATAATCAAACCTCATTTAACAAATCCTATGATTGTTCTTTTCAAAATCAAACTCAACCATTTTAATGTCATTTTCAAAAGCACATTTCTTTGGAAATAGCTATCCCCATCCCATGCACTCAAATTTATTGGATGGAGATTCTATTTTTGAATAAAATCATGATATAAAATTGAAACTCCACTTATCATACTTCACATGTGCTAGAGTTGAAGTTTTCCTCATTTTCGAAAAGCAATAAATCATACACACACAAAAGAGAAGTCAAGACATATTTGAACCCCTACCCACCGCTTGATATACCCAAATTTATTAAATGAGAGTTCCCCTTCCCTTGGAGAAGGTAAAGTAAATTTAATTCTATTTGACACCATTTGCATTTGTCTGATAGAACTCCATGCCAAAGTCTTATACTTTAAGACACATTTGGATCTCATTTGACATGTTCAAGTATGTCAAATGAGAACACCCTTTTTGTAAATAATAAGAATAAATTGAACTCCATTTAACATACCTAAGTTTGTTAAATAAGTTCTTTTCTTTCAAAAATCATAAACACATTTGAATTTCACTTAACATTCCAAATTTGTTAAGTGAGAGTTTCATTTTCAAAATCATAAACACATTTGACTTTCACTTAACACACTAAATTTGTTAAGTGAGAGTTTCATTTTCAAAATCATAAACACATTTGACTTTCACTTAACATACCAAATTTGTTAAGTGAAAGTTTCATTTTCAAAATCATAAACACATTTAGGTCTCTTTTCAACACACATTTGATCCCTATTTTAACATACCAAATTTGTTAAATAAGGATCCAATTTTTCATGTCAAACCACACTTGAGCTTTCACTTAACATACTAAATTTGTTAAGTGAGAGTCTCATTCTTAAAGAAAAATAAACATATCACAAACACATTTGGGGCTTTCACTTAACATACCCAAATTGTTAAGTGGGACTCCCATCTTCAAAGAAAAGCAAATCTATCTCACAATCACATTTGGCTTTCACTTAACATACCAAATTTGTTAAGTGAAAGTCTCATCTTCAAGCACAAATGAAATCAAACTTATGTGGCCTCTATTTAACATACCAAATTTGTTAAGTAAGAAGCCCTATTTTCAAAACAAAATATAACACAATCAAATCTTCACAAGAAAAAATATTTCAAATACATAATCACAATCTCTTTTTAGCATACCCAAATTTGCTAAGTAGAGGTCTTTCAAACTATTAATATTTTCAAACAAGATGCACAAAATATAAATATCTCCATGAAAATCTCTCCTCAAATTTTAGAACCCCACCAAATGTATCAAAATCGGTTGAGTATGAGTTCTAAATCAAAATCAAATGGAAAAGACTCTCCTCAATATCTAATTCTCTCCAATGAACCCCACTTAACATATTTGAATTATTGAGTGTGGGTTCAAAATTCCAAACTTTTATTACTAGCGTGGAACAAATATCAAGGCAGAAATCTGATACAAGTTATATTTCAACAAAAGTACACATACAACTCATTTCAAGCCATTTGCATGATGGCCTCTCAAAAGTTTATTTTACTTTTTCAAGATGGATTTTGCTGATCGCCGCCTCTAATAACTCCACCCATCTATTATTCTTGCCCGAGGATTTGAGGGAGTGCATCACTTCTGCGACCTCACTACTATTAGGACAAGGTGGGTAAGCAATCATCCGGATCAACACCTTCTAACATTGAGTATCCTTCAAAAGAGAAAGATAGGTTTCACCAAGCCTAGTTCCTACTCAATCTTGTTCTACATCATGTTAGCACCGATGGACCTCTAGGAAAGGCTATCGCTTGGATATAGCCTCCCCTACCTTCGATGGAGGATCTAGCTCATCGCTTACTCGAACACAACACGCAACAGAGCCCCAAGATTACACCATGCCGCCTGAAGATGGATGCTGCATCCCACATTATAGAAAAAGGTTCCCCCCCCGTGTTGTTTCCCCATTGCTGACTAACAACCATTTCCACCCCCTCTCAACATCAGATGGAGAGGAGGACTATCAGAGGATAGCTGCATTGTCTCCACCTCCTACATACCATGAGGCTTGAGGATAGAAAGTCTTGCCGTCTCATACTGCGGGTGGTACATGGACGTTTAGAGTACCTACATTATTTGACTTGAGGTCTACCATCCCTGAGTGTTACTGAACATTCATGATGAGAGCATCGGAGGGTAGCATTGTGGAGCGGGGAGAGATGGAGGTTTACTGATGCAAAACCTCTCTTTTAGTTGGTTTTCCCAGTCATTGGGCCACCAGGGCCGACAAAACCAATAGTATAGTGTTGACAAGTACCACCAGTCATAGGGGAAAAGCCTCGACGAGGGTAGAGCCGGTGTTGTCTCCACTACATTGATCTACTCCTCGCCCACCATCACCAGTTCGGGTCCCGCCACCCACCGTGACTACAAAGGCACAGAAGATAATATCTGGGGAGAAGAAATCCCCATTGGTGATCTGACTACAGCCAAAGGATCCCACTTCATCTACTCAACCAATTGAGGTGAGGGTGAGTTCCCCTACTCGACCTCCTACCTCAGTCTTGGTGAAGAAGGAGTGGCGAAGCAAAGATCGTGGTCACCACCACACCACCACCATCGAGTGGATCAGAAGGTGAAGGGGATAGTTGGTCTCCATGATAATGGATCTCCCTAAGGAGACTACTCCACTGTAAGCATGTCTCTTCCAACAAGACCCTCCTAGACAATCACTCTGGTGATATTGGTGCATCTTCATCGAAGCACAACCTCCACCGATCAGATATTTATATTGTATGGTTAGTTCCCTAGATGAGATTCTGAATAGTACTTCAGAAGAGAGAGCTTCTAGGGATTGACCATTGTGAGGAGGAAAGGCCGCTTTGATCATAGATGATCTCCTTGAGGATTTGACCAAGGTCCACATGATACTAGGAGCTCCTTCAGAGATCAGCATAATTAGGAAGGTATTGTGGTTGAGAAAGATGATGCTGTCCATTCAACCCAACACCTCCATTAGTAGCTTAAATAAAAGGATGATCAGATCAACGAGATGGAGAAGAGGATGGAAGACTTGTTAGTAGCCCTCCATGCACTTCAAAATAAACCCTCAATACTATAGCATATACCGATAGAGATAGATCATCCTGAGTTAGCACATATACTAGATCAGCCCAAAATCACTTCTTTAGTAGATTAGGATAGTGGTAGCTTGCATAGGAAGGTGGTGGACAACACCTCCATGCAAGAAAAACATATCAAGCAGTTGGTGGAGTAGCAAGTGAAGGATATGTTGGCACAAGCCCAAGGTGGCTCATCTGTTTCAAAGGGTAGACCCTACCCAGAGGAATTTGATGGTGTCCAATATCCTAAGGGTTTTGTGTCTCCTTCCTTCAAAATTTTTTATGGTAGTGGGAACC
Source organism: Cymbidium sinense (assembly GCA_021442155.1). NCBI lineage: Eukaryota > Viridiplantae > Streptophyta > Magnoliopsida > Asparagales > Orchidaceae > Cymbidium > Cymbidium sinense. The sequence continues at coordinate 144,004,521 of CM038223.1, read as the reverse complement.
CTCATCGACATAGCATACCGGGGATGTTGGTTATGGCGTGATGTACCTTATTTGTCTCTTCATCAATATGACATCACATTTGATTGGTATGCTAAACTACCCAATAGTTCAATGAAGACATTTACTGAGTTAGAGCTGCTCTTTATTAAGAGATTTTCTAGAGCTTAGCAAAGGGTAACTGTGGGTGATCTCGATGTAGTTCAACAACACCCCGGTGAGTCCCTTATTGATTACATTCTTAGATGGTACATTTTAAGTATGAAATGTGAACCACAGCTGTCTGAATAGCATTCCATTGAAATTATACTCAAGAATATTCATGGCTCGGTCGCTTTCATACTTAAAGAGTTCACCATTAAAACATTTGAGAAATTAATCAACAAGGCACCTAGTCTACAAGGAGAGGTCAAACAATTACCTTTCCAAGATCGCCCAAGCCCAAACTGAATGCATTTGAGAAAAGCTGGTAGTCATAAATGACAAGGGAAGCGACTAGGGTTCAGATTGACCTTGAGCACAACAACCTCCTTTGCCACCACATCAGATGCCATATCGGCCACCTTAGTTGCCACAACGACCTCCACGCCGCTTCTTAGTATCCCCATCCACCATCGAGTGTATCCCACCCACAACATCGAATATATTCTATCCACCGTAAGGTAGCTACCATTTACCTACTCTTATCGATAAATTGAATAAGCCTTATTCATTCAAGAGGGAGGTTGTTAAGAAGATCTTTAAGAACCTCTTAAAGAAGCTTGATTTTCAGTTACTAGAGCCTAGGAGGCCAGAGGATGTGGCCAAGAGTCATGATCCAAACTTTTACCCCTACCACTACATGTTATGTCATATCTTAGAAGATTGCTTTACCTTTAAGGACTGGCTTGAGTGTAGCTACAAGTCAGGTGCCATTGTCATCCCTAAGGAATATTTACTTGAACAACCCTCCAGTTATGTTAGGGCAATCCTTGGGGATACTTCTTGTTGACCTCATTTTTAGAATGAGCTCTCAACACCTCCATCTTAGACATAGGACTTCTCTTAGACTTTAAGAGTTCCTTAGTCTTAAGACATATCTAGTGATTAGGTGGACACTCCCCTAGCCCTAGAAGACTTAGAAGAGTTAGCCATAGGAATAGATCATGCCTTAGGGGTGTTAGAAAAATCTCCTACCCTTTAGCTTAAATCATTTCTCACTTTCATTCTTTCAAGTCAGACTCCAAATCAATTCTACTTGATTTTCTCAAACTCCAATTCAATTCCATGATTCAATTTCATGATTGAAACTATTATTGAAAGCCATGATCAAAATTTCACCAAAATTCCTAAGTCAAATTTTCCTAAGTTCTTAACACTTCCTTAAGGACTTAGCCAAATGTATGATCTAGACCTATTCAAATCCTTGAGATTTTCTAATGACTCATTTATATTCTCATTTATATTTACATTTAAAAATGAAATATAAATTCAAATCCATCAAATCAAATTCAAAATTCCAAAACAATTCACAAAAGTTTAAATTCTTTAATTTCTCATTAAAGGACTTAGTAAAAATCAAATCCAAACTTTGATCAAACCTACTCAAAACCTTGGGATTTTCTCATTTCTTATTTATATCCTCATTTATATTCTCATATATAAATGAAATATAAATATAACTCAATTCAATCAAAAGAAAAATTAAATTCCAAATTTAAAATGCTTAAAAATCCCTTAAATCCCTTAATTTTCATTAATGGATTTACTCTAAACTTTGATCAAACCACTTCAAACTCATGGGATTTTCTAAAATATATTTGTATCTCATTTATGTTCTCATATAAATAAAATATAAATATAAATCAATCAAATCCAACTCAAAAAATTAAATTCCTGATAAAAAATTCAATTAAATCCTTTAAATTCCCTTTAATGGATTTAACTTCAAATCATGATTGAACTCTTTCAAATCTTTGAAATTTTCTCATGATCAATTTATATTCTCATTTATATATAAATGAAATATAAATCAAACAATCAAAATCAAACTCAAATCAAATCAAAATCAAATCTAAGCCTTTCAAGTCAAAATCTTGAACTTAGCCAAAATCATTTCAAATCAAGCCAAACTCTTGATTTTCTCTCATGGTTCAATAAATCCTACAATCATGAGCTCATATATAAATCCAAACCTCAATCCTTCAATCAAAACCCAAATAAAAATCTAACCCAAACTCCTTCATATTCTTCCTTTGAATATGAGATTTTCAAATGGATCAAAATCCATTTGACTGTAAACCTCTTGTAAATATATTTATATTTCAATCATAAGTCCATATACAAGATCAATCAACTTCAAATCAAGCTTTGACCAAGCTATTTAACTTAGGCTCACTTGACCCAAAGTGACCTAAAGTACCATGAGCCAACTTTTGATCCTAACCAAATTGGATTGAACCAAACTCATATTTTCCTCTCATCATGATCAACAATCATCATGGGATGATCAATCAATCAAATTGGGTCAAACCAAGTCAAACCTAAGGGTTGACCAAGTCAACACTTAACCTAAAATGAAGCCTTACATGACCAAAATCTACTATAGGCTAAATTGTTTGAAACCATTGATCTAAGTTCACTCATGACCTATGTTTGAACTTGACCAAGTCAACCTTTGAGCCTAACCTAGCCCATTTGGCCCACTTGACCCAAGTTGACCCATTTTGACCTAAAGGGCCAAAATGTGTCAAAACTTGATCTAAGCCAAATTGATTGAAACCAATGGGTCAAGTCCATCCCAAATCACTTGTGGAACTTGACCAAAGCCTCAATTGGCCAACTAGACTTAGCCTAGCCAATTGACCTTAGACCCAACATGACTAAAGGGTCATGTTGAGCCAAAATTGAACTTAACTCAAATTGATTGGAAACAAAGATACCAATCAACTCCATATGACCAACCAAACCTAAACCTACCCTTGACCTAACCCAAATAGGTCATATGGGTCAAATGGGTCAACTTGACCCATTTGACCTAAAAGAGTCATATGAGCCAAAACCAAATCTAATCCAAATTGAACCAAACCAAATGCACCAAAATATTTCAAATGGTCATATGAACTTGACCCAACCTTGGTTTGACCCAATTTGACCTATTGGTCAACTTGACCCAAGTTGACCCATTTTGACCTAAATGGGTCAACATGAGCCAAATCCTATCAAATGGATTCCAAATCCCTTAAAACTTGGCCCAACATATTTCCTCAACATACCAAACATACCCAAATTAAAAAAAATAACAAAATGACTATTATATCCCTAGGCCATAGTTTTGGCTTCATGGATTTATGGTCATGCACTCATCACAAACACTTGAGGCTCTCCTAAAATATCAAGGAGATTTAGTGATGAGTGGTGCACCCAACCCAATGGGTTTATGTCAACCTATTTGTCTTATGGATCAAACCCGACCCCTAGGCATAAAATTGAATTTTCAAACTCCCCCCAAACCTCAATTGATGCACAGTTGGCACCCACTCCTCCCAAACCACCATGTGCACATGATCAAAACCCACTCAATAGTCAATTGGATCAAAATGGAATGCAAGGCTTGATCCATAGGGAGATATACTCCCCTAATTCACCAAAATGAACACACACTCACACTTGATTGACCTAGGAGCTTTAAGAACACTCATAGAACTTTCCCAAGGCCTTTAGGAGATTGATTTCATCTTCTTCATTTTCAAATAGTGAAAATAGGGAGATACATTGAAGTGCAAACTTCTCACACTCATCATCCAAATTCCTCTTACACTCATCATCGGAGGACCATTCAAGTCCCAAGCTTGCAATTGAGTTCCCACAAGGAAGAATCAATTGATCAAAGATGCAAGGGAGCTAAGGGAGTTGGTCACCCACTCATCCACTTAACCTCAAGAGCTGAAACCTCAAGGCTTCATATTCCACTGATGAAGCTACCTCATCGATCCCGAGCATGATCACCTCCAGGTTAGTGAATTTTGACCACTTAGGCTAAGGTGTGTTGGTCTTTTATGAAGTTGATTTTCATTGCATGAGATCTTAGCCATTGGATTGGCCGCTCTGGACCCCTAGATGGTGTGTGTTGAATTTTGTTTGAATCCATAAGGGATCTGGATCTTCCCTTGGAGAATGTTCACATTCCTCCTCGAAGAACTCGCCAATCTCACATCCATCCAGCGTGTTTGGATGGATGATTATTTCCACATTTTATAAATCATTTTCCATTTTAATCATGCGGGTTTACCCTCCTATTCGATCTTGATGACTAAGACAAAGACGCATGCACCACCACCACCCTTGACGGGTGACAACTTAAGTATAGGCTCACCGTGGTGCATGTAAGTGCGACCACCGCCAACACACGCATCGTGGGTGGGGATTAAATGGGGTTTGTTAATTAACTAATTAATCTTAATTAATCATGCTTTAAAAATCATATCTCTAAAAATTCAAAAAAATAAAAGGAAAATTATTGGATAGATAATTTCATCTAGAATTTTATAAAAATGTTTTCAATACATTTTGATTTCCCTTTTCTCTGAATTTGTTTCTTTAGAATGGTAATTAGCTAATTACTTTCTAATTAAGATCAATTAATCTCAAACTTCTAGAGTTCATTCTGGGGATGACCTCACCTAATTTTCTTGAGATTTATTGAGGCCTTGATTAGAGAAATTGCTAGCTCATTCCTAATTATCCTCTTCATGTAATTAGGGTAATTAAGATGTAATTAGTGGATTTCCTATTTAAGTTGGATTAAGGTTAGATCCAATGAGTAGGGTTTTGGAATAATTTTGGGGTATTTCCATGCTATTCTAAACCCCTTTTCTTTCCTTAATCCCTTTCTTAATTAAGGGTTAACCCATTAATTACCCCTTTAAATGATTTTCAAAAATTCTAAAAATCTCCAGAACTTAATTAATCTACCTTGGGTAGATACTTAGGTGTTTAATAGCCTAAGTCTAATTAAGGAAATTAAACCTCCTTTCATAAGTGTGGAGGGTGTTTTAAAAGTACTTAAGCTAAAACCCTTAGCTTAATTAATTGTGAGCCAAATTGCATTAGGCCTTTTATTACTAAAAAATTTACATACCTTGTGGTTTTATGTCATCTCATTGGCTCATAATTACCTAAGTTAATTTTCTAAGGTGGTGTAGGTAAGGGTTAATTAAATCACTTAATGCATACCTTAACCTAATCAACACTTAAAATGGATCTAATTATCTAAAATTAAAAAAAAATACAAAACACATGTGGAATGGGTTAGGAACAAAAATAATTCTCATCCTTTTAAAATTAAATCAAACTTTAAATAATCTAAATTCATTTTTGAAAATTCACTTTGATTTATTCTAAGTTTTCTTATTCTTTAAGAATGTATTTAGGAATTAGATAAGGTGAGTTTGTCCATGTGATTACATTGCTTTAGATTTTTTCCAACATGTTAAATTGTATGACTTATGCATCCATGATTCCATGTTTTCAAAGTTTTAAAATAAACTTATTTACTTTATGTCAAATATGCATGTGTTGGCTAAAGTTAAATATGTATGGCTATTATCACTACTAAATCCAAAGTATTTTTAAAATCTATAAATGAAACATAAAATCTGAAAGTGTGCTATTCTTATAATTTAATTATAAGTTTGCATGTGGTGGATTATAAAGTCATGTATAGTGTAGCATTTCTTTCTTTCCATTATGTTAGCTTAGTTTTGAATTGAGTATGAAGATGTAGGGTTCATTTGAAAAGGACCCAACACTTGCTTAAACACCTATTCATCCCTATGTTATCATCTTAAGGAGGATTGTCTACACTTATGAATAAATTGCATAAAAAAAAATGAAACCACTAAATAAACTTTTGCATATTTTTTCCACTTTATTTCTTTTATATGCATGTTAGTACTTAAGGAAAGTGGTATATTAGTCCGACAACCCAAGGTTAAGACTTTAAGTAAAGTAGGTCTTGTACCTACACCTCGTTAACAATGGCATTGTACTCACTTATGCCTTTCCTACTTTCATGCATGTATGTGAAATTTTGGAGAAAGAAAACTATTTTCTACTTAAGAAAATTCATGCACCAAAATCTTCTAAGCATCCTTAAATGAATTACTTAGCATGCATCATTATGTGTTTAAATCCCAAGCAATATACGTAACCGGAACGAAGTTCCATCCATATGCATGTTATATATGTTGGGAAAGAATTGAAGTAATGTATAATATATGGATTTCTAATTCATTTTTCTTAATCTTAAAATACCTTTTTTTTCTGAATAGGTTTGTTTAGAATCAATCTAAAATTAGAATTAATTAAAAGATTTAATCAAAACATTCACCTAAATAAAATTAAAATGTGAACTTATCTTAGAAATTAAGGATTAGGAAAGGAAAGAGAAGTTCTCTTCTTTCCCTCTTCATAAACTTTGTAATTAATTGTAGATCTCGCTTAAACCAAATTAAAACATGAAATAAAATCAACTCAAAGTCACTAAACAACTTAAAACGAAACCCTCCTTTAAGTTGAACATGTCTTTCACACTTAGAAAATCTAAACCTAAAGTCCTAAGCTAAGCATACCACACAAACCTTCAAAACACACACAATAGCCTAAGTCACCACTTCTAACTTTAAGTTAGGTCGGTGCATCACTTGATGTTATGTTTTGTTTTGTGATGAATATTTTAGACTGAATGTTAGGGTGTATGCTCATAGAATGAATGGTATGACGTCCTTAGTTTAACTAACTATTCTTTCTGTAGGGATTGTGCTAAAGGGTGCTATCATAAATAAAAATATAAATATGCTTATACTTAGTATAATCCATAGGCCAGATGGACTTTGTCACCAATGTGTGGGGTGATAAATCCAATATACATGCTTGGGACTTGTGTGGTGTGATTTGACTAACCTTTATTTTGCAAGTGTTTGTTAGATTTCCCTTTTCCTTTTCATGTAAAAGCTTATGTATTTAGGATTGTTGGAATGATTTGTTATGGAAGATTAGAATGAACATTGGTCATAAGATCCTATCTTATGCACCATGTGAAGCCTTGGAGCACTTTCCATTCAACCATCTAAAGGAAGATCCGAAGAACAAAGAAGAAGAAAAGAAGAAAGAAGAATAAAGCTTGAAGACCTGCCATAACAATGAATTCTTTTTTTTTTAATTGTAATTTAATTCATTTGTAATCCAGATAGTATAGAGGTAGAGCTTGGCTACCCAATTTGATATTTTCAGGTTTGTGCGGTGGTGCCTGACCACAAATGACCTTTTATTCTTTTTATGCTAATTTTATAAATTGATTGATATTTGTTTAACTTGGTTATTAAGTGGCATGCTTTTTCTAGTTTCTTCCTTGCTTTATGTATGGCCTAGATGTGGATTAGACTCTTAGGGAAAAATAAATCTTTTACCTGACTTAACAACTTGAAATAAAACTAAATAACTCATAACCTCACCTAAAGCTTAGGATTAAAAATAAAGATAAAAGAATTAGAAACCCCTTAGCTGGATGAGTTCTTTCTTTTTAATATCATGCACAATAATATCTTATTTCACTCTTGATTGGAGGGCTTCCATCTTTGCTAGAGAACCTGGCTTAACCTATGAGGGCCGTGGTGGAAACTCTCCTCCTAAACTTCTAGCTTATTTTGGCCAACAATCTATTTTATCATGCATCAGTCATAAATGTCATGTTAGCCTGAGTCTAATTGATTGTCCAAAAAATGAAAATAAAATAAAATTTGAAATGCATTAGATTTAGGTTATTAAAGCATGTCCCTTTACATGATCTAGTCTCTTTAAGGGGTGAGTTTAAAGACTTTATTTCTTTCTAAATAACAATAGCCTAACTATCTTGCATAAGCATAAAGACTTGTCTACATGTATTTAAAATCATAGGAGGGAGTTTCACCCCAGTGCTGTAAGTCCAAGTCTAAGAGTCGTGAGTGATTTGTTCTCTCTTGTGGAGGTAAACTAATTACCCACTTTTCACCTTAGATTTAGGTTGTGCTTTCGGCCCTCACCAAAGCTCCCTAGATTTAGGTTCTGAGATTGCTTCTCCTCTTTGTGGAACATAAGCATAATTCCTCTCCTCTTAGGCATCTCCTTAATCTTTTGTTAAGGAATCCTAAGTCCTAAAATTCTAATAAAAAATATAACTCAAATAAATTAAATCAATTTTTAAAATATAAAGCCCAATTTTAGGATAGTTTGAGATGCTTGCTAAGTTTTCTAACATCGTGAGCATCTCCTACTTGTTCCCATTTTTGCTTTGATAAGAACTCCCTTTTTTGATCAATCCCATTTGATCTTCGAAATATAAACTAATTGATTGATAGTCCTTCCTATTGAAATATTTAGAGACAATGATCATTTACCTTAATCGAGAGTTTTCTTAAAGGATCATGTCCTTTAGGATGTAATTAACTTGCCCCAGTAGAACTTAATGAACCTAGTTTAAAATAAACTCTGCTTTACTTTTCCATGTTAAGTAGGGGAAGAATCTCTGGTACATATGCATACCCATCATCCTTAGGAGTCCTTATTAAGGTGATTTGTTCCATTAAAGGGTTGTAACTTTTATCTTTTAAGATAATACGCTATACCTCGATGATATACCCGATCACCTGAATAAGTATATCTGCAGATCTGCATGGCATCTTACTAAGATGAATTTCTATAAGGTCACTTCTTTCTTTTCTCCCATAGATTTGAAAGGTGACTCCTTGTAAGAGATTTATTAACCCGCACTTCTCAAGATAGAGGAAGGTTGGGATATCTCCCTATCCTGAACCTCCAAGAAAATCATCTCTAAGATCAAAAAGTTACCCTTGTAAGTGAAGCTCAAACCTCAAGGGTCAAGTTGCTAAGGATAACTTAAGTAAAGAAAAGTGAAGTATAGAGTAGTGAATCCACCTTACTTTCGGATAACATAGTAGCACAACCACCATCCAGTCCAAAGACTCCATCCACCACCATACTACTTCTTCCTCTACTAGCTCCTCTTACGCAAAAGTATCATTGTATCAATGGACAATAGAACTAAACCCCTTACCCTGCTTACTTTATTAGATTTCTATTATGTACCTCCATCTAAGAAGAAATTAATGAAGAAAGCTTTCACTTACATCTTATCCACTTCTAATACTATAGATTTTATTCCTCTCAAAAACTTTCCAAGTCTACAAAATAATAATGATACCTCTTGTTCTGATCATTCCTCTTCTAATTTAGAAATATATTTTTTTGTTCCTGAATCATTTGGGTTTGCCCATTGAGATTGATTTGGAGTCATCTGACTCCAATGATCCTATAGGAGAAGCTGTAGATGAACCTGATGAGCAGGTAGAAATTTCTACTAAATCATCTCATGAATTCATTGAAGTCAACCTCCGCAGTGGCAAAGTTCTACCTCCTAGGGTAGCACCTTAGGATACAGGTAAATAAGTCATTGGCACTAGTGATCAAGAATCCCCTCTACAAGATGCTCCACCTATGTATATGCTTATGGAGGATTAGCCCAGAGTTGATTACAATGTCCTCGCTCACCTAAGAAACTTGCCAGCTAAACTAAGCATATATGATGCCCTTATCTTATCCAAAGAGATGAGGGAGTCATTGATCAAATCCCTTCTTGATCCAAAAAAATGCTTAGCTCATATGACTGCTATTGGAGAGGAGGCATGTTATTCAAGAGAAGCCCATGGAGTTACATTCACAGATGAAGACCTTCTTTGGGACAATCGAGCCGTCCCCATACATCATACAAGTGGACATGACATTCAAACTCTCTAGGGTGTTAGTTGATCTAGGTGCATCAGTGAATATTATGACTTTAAAGACCCTTGCCTACTTAAGGATTGACATCCCCGAACTTCGAGGAGATCAGATGATGTTAAGAGGATTCAAAGAACAAGGCGAGAGGGATTTAGGCTCTATAGTATTACCATTGGAGATAGATGACTAAAAGATAAAAGCCAAGTTTTACATAATCAATTCAGATACATCCTTTACTACTTTGCTCAGTAGGTCTTGGATACATGGAAATAATTCCCATCCTCTTTTACATCAAAAAAGAGGTGGAATCGAGTATTGTGTCAAAGGAGACTTGAAGCCATTCTCAGTTAGATAGGTCATAATATATGAGGATGCAATCTACTATCTTTCTCCAAATAAAAAAGTCCATTATTGTGAGCTTGGTGAGTGTTCAAAAATAAAAGAAAAAGAAACAAAAGAAAAAGAAGAAAAAGAAAAAAAAGAAAAAGAAAAAGAAAAGGAAGAGAAAATAAAAATGCAAGTGAGAATCGACACGTAAAGAACAGATGTTGATCCCCACGCTTGTTCCTCCATATGAACACAGGGATGACTCGACCTCCACCGTGTAGAGAAAGAGGCAAGTCCGAGAGGCGTTCTAGAGGTGAAGACCTCTGGCTGGTGAGAGCTATGTTCCAGCCACAGTGAGTACCCCGCTATCCACGAGAGACTTAGTCCAGTCAGGAGGATGAGTCTCATGTGGTTAGCACCCACCAACCCCATCGGGATCCCTTTGAAGGTGACATTTGAGCCAGATAGTGATGAAGACCAAGCCTCCAAGCAAAGCATGAATGTATTTGAATCACTATTATGTAGAATAGTCTGGCAGGAGTTGGGAACTTTAGCTCTAACCTCACTTTCTTCTCAGAAAGTTGAAGGTTTAGTAGTTAAAGAGGCCCCAAGTCATCCACAGATGTCAATCCAAAGAGATTTTTGTTGGGAGCATCATCCTCAAGTCAGGAAGCGGATGTAGAACTTGAGGATGATTCATATAAAGATTTAATAGAATTACCTTTTGATTGATACTCTCCTTGTGTTCTTAATTTAGCAAAGAAAGGATTAATTCCACATGCTTGGTCTAAGCATAGGGCAGACTAATTTGAAAGGCTATGGGACAACCAAAGCAGACATCCTCAATCAAATCTAAGACTAGGATTTGGCATAATGGGTCTAGTCAATGATGACAACCATTGCCTAGTCATCATAAATCATTTGGAGTCTGATAGGTTCTTCTCAAATCATGTTAACTCTTATGAGAAAGTATATTTAGAAAATTCAGATGACCCAAATGAGCCTGAAGTTAGAGATGCACCACTAGAGTTTAAAGAAGAGATCAGATTAACCATTGATGAGCTTAAAGAAATCAACTTGGGAATTGAAAATAATCCACGTCCGACATACATCAACTATTTGTTGAATGAAGAAGAAACCAATGACTTAGTTAGGCTATTAGTTGAGTTTAAGGACTACTTTGCATAGAGTTATGAAAATATGTCCAGTTTATCTTCTGACATAGTAGTCCATAAACTAGCAATAGAACCTAATGCTAACCCTATCAAGTAGGCTCCTAGATGCATGTGATTAGACATTGAACCGCAGGTCACTTCTGAAATCAAAAAACTGATCGATGCTGGCTTTATTAGGGAAGAAAAATATCCTACCTGGTAGGCCAATGTCATCCCAATTAAGAATAATAATAACCAAGTTTGCATATGCATTGATTTTAGGGATCTAAATAAGGCATGTCCTAAAAATGAATTTTCACTTCCTATACCAGAATTAATGGTGGACATCGCCTCATCTCATGTAGTATTCTCCTTTATGGATGGGTAATCTGGCTACAACCAAATCAAGATGGCCCCCGATGATGAAAGAAACACTACTTTTCAAACCCCTATCGGAATCTATTGTTATAAGGTCATGCCTTTAGGCCTTAAAAATGCTAGTGCCACATACCAGTAGGCCATGACTCGAATCTTCGCCAAACTCATTTATCATTAAGTTGAATGCTACATCGATGATCTTATTGTCAAAAGCAAAGAAAAGGAAGACCATCTCTTTAACTTGAGAGTAGTTTTAGAACGGTTAAGATAATACAACCTCAAAATGAACTCCCTGAAATGTGCATTTAGAGTAACTTCAGGAAAATTTCTTCGATTTGTTGTCCGACACCGGTGAATAGAGATCGACTCAGAGAAGATCAAGGCTATCTTAGAAATGCCACCCCCTAAAAGTCTAACTCAACTCACATCATTCCAAGGGTGATCGACGTATCTAAGATGCTTCATATCCAATCTATCAGGAAGATGCCAATAATTCTCAACACTTGTAAAAAGGATGCCAAGTTCAAGTGAGATGATAAGTGTTAGAATGCTTTTGAAGACATCAAGCACTACTTAATGATGTCGCAAGTTCTGGCAGCCCCTGTCCCGAGCAAGCCATTGATCCTCTACATTGCTACATTAGATGACACTTTTGGCACATTGTTGGCTCAAATCAACAACAAAGGGAAAGAAAATGCTCTCTACTACCTGAGTCACCGTCTAATCCCAGCTGAGGCAAACTACTCACCTATTGAAAAGCACTGCCTAGCTTTAATCTTTGCATCCCAAAAACTACGACACTACATGCTCTCACATAAGGTGAACCTGATCTCTAGAATCAATCCACTGTAATATCTCATGACACGGCTGACACTATCCAGACGGTTGGTGTGTTGGTCCATGATTTTATCGTAGTCTGACATCACATTCATACCCCTCCGTGCAGTGAAAGGATATGCACTGGCAGATTTCTTAGCAGCACACCCACTTCTTATTGATTCCTCGCTTAGTGATTACATCCCCAATGAATAAATCATGAACTTAGGGGATAGTAGCTTTCACCACTGGGAGATGCATTTTGATGGTGCGGCTTCCTTTTAAAAAGGAGAAGAATCACGATCTACTCTTCCAGAAAAAGTAGGGGTAGGAATAGTTCTCTTAACTCCGTATCGCGATGTGTGAGATTCTCATATCATCTGTCCAATCCATGTACCAACAACAAAGTCAAATATGAGGCTCTAATTTTCGGTCTAGAGTTAGTCATTACACTATGCATCCAGAGCATCAACATCTTTGGAGATTTTCAGCTCATCATCAACCAAATTGCTCGGTCCTACAAAGTTCTAAAGCCTAAGCTCCATCATTACCAGAAGTACATTATATAGTTGTTGGCTCAAATCCTAGAGGTTACCATTTACAAGATTTATCGAGGAGAAAATGTAGTAGCAGATGCATTAGCCAAGCTTGTCAAAGAGTTGGCATGTCCGGAAGATGAGTGCATTCCAATAAGGGTCCAAAATAGACAAGTCTTATCCATTATTGATGCTGAACTCATCAAGAGATTCTCTCTTGAAGGGGAGGTTGCCATGGACAAAAAGAATGAGGAGTCAGATCGGAGGCAACTATTCATAGATTATTTAAATATATGTAAACTACATCAAGAGAAATCACTAGCACACCAGGTGAAGCATAGAGCCCTTTCTTACACTCTCATGGATGACACCTTATACTAGCAGTCCTTTGATCATATGTAGTTATATTGTCTGGAAAAACATGAAGCCTGTAGGATTGTGACCGAGGTACACTTAGGTTTATGTGGAGCGCATCAATCCGGTCTGAAGATGAAAGTCAAAATCAAGAGACTAGAATACTACTGGTCTACGATGATTAATGATTGCATGTATGTAGCCAAGCATTGCCATCAGTGTCAAGTACATGGTGTGGTTCTACACCAACCACCCAACATTCTCTATCCGACATTAGCTTCATGGCCATTCGAGTGTTGGTGTACTGGCATTGTTGGTCTTCCAAAGGTCATCGATTCATCCTAGCTGCTACTGACTACTTTTCCAAGTGGGCAAAGGTAATCCCACTTAGAGAGGTCACAAGTCAGCATGTGCTCCAGTTTTTCAGGAATCATATCGTACATAGGTTCGGGGTGTCTCGATGAATTATATCCAATAATGGTACTACATTCAAGAGCACTAAAATCAACAGCTTGTCTTGGAGACATAGCATAGATTGGAGATACTCTACCATCTACTATCCAAGGGAAAATGGGTTAGCAGAAGCCTTCAAAACTCTCATTTAAATACTGAAGAAGACACTAGATGATAATAAAATAGTTGGTTGAAGCTTTGTGGGCATACCACACAACCTATAAAACTCCAACGCAGTCCACCCCTTTCTCTTTAGTGTATGGATCCAAAGTCGTACTACCATTAGAGGTCAAACTCCCATCACTAAGGATAGTTATGGGTAATAAGATCATGATAGAACATAATGCTAAGTTACGGTTAGAAGAGCTCGAAGATTTGGAGGAGAGATGCCTACGGGCATGCCAAAATCTCAAGTTATATAAAGCCAAGATGATTCAAGCTCATAACAAGTTGGTCCATCCTAGAGCTTTTGAAGTATGAGAGCTTATTTTAGTTCTAAGGAGACCAATTGTTATCCGTCGAAAGATGGGTGGCAAGTTTGAACCCACTTGGGAAGGCCCTTATGCCATAGAGAAGGTCTACCAAGAAGGATCTTATCAACTCATAAATTATAAAGGATAATGCCCAATGCTTACAATCAATGGGCTTTACATAAAGAAATACTATCCATAAATCACGTTCAGAAATGATTATCAATAAATCTTCTTTTTATCTCAAATTTCATCTCTTTTGTGTTGAGGAATATCTTTGCTTGCGAATCCACCATGATATATTTAGGGTAGGTGTAAGGAACCTTAGCAGCATCCTATCCTTAGTAACACAACACCAACACAAACTACACATAAACACATATAAAACAAACATATTTCTTTTGTCTCAAGCAATTTTGATGTGGGATAAATCCCCCTATGGCACTCACTTATTAACTGCTCTAGGTCGGGCTGACATGCTACCTTGCTAGTGTGTCACCCTAGTGTTCACTTGTCTAGTAGATGTGAGTCCCTGCACTTTCTTCCTAACTTGACCATTGCAAACCAACGAGCGCCTTGTTAGTTTGGTAGGCCTTATTGTGCAACTGGTAAGCTACCCTATGTTGACTTTGATTAAGAGGATGTAAGCCTGCACGCTTTCTTCTTAGAATAGCTAATATGCATTGACTAGGTCGAGTATATTTGAGGTTTAAGATAAGTCCCCCAATGACTCTTTTCCTCCTAACTACTTTAAGCTTGGGTCTAGTCCTTACATAGGACTCCTTATTTAGTAGTCACCCTAGGTCAGATAGCCCCTATCAAGCTGAAGATAGACTATCCCAACAATCAGTTCTGCTTTAGAGAGATGTAAGCCTACACGCCTTCTTTCTAGATTGATTATCGCAAATCAATGGGAACCTTAGGTTTGTTGGTTATCGCCATGCTGACGAGACCCACCCGGTGGATACACCACTCTTGGCAGATGTGAGTCCCTGCACTTTCTCCTTGAGTTGTCCACCAAATACCTACATGCTTTCATTTACAGAGTTTTGGATCAAGCCCTTAGAGGCACCTCCCTTGTAGCACTCTATTTAGATCAGGTCCTTAGCGACCCCATTTAGACACTACCCCAGTTATTTTTGGATTAGACAGTCCCCATTTCCTAATAATCACCCCCATGGTCGGAGAATTTGTTCAGGATGCACATTCTCCTTGGTCCGATAAGTCAGAGACTAGAGCGATATAAGCTCTTTCTCAGTGTGGTCCCTTACAAACCAATAGTTTATGTAAATATAAAATAAACAAAATATATCTTCACTTGTGGATTAGCAATTTAAGCCCCGAGTGGCCCCTTTCCCAACAGCATCTATCTTAGGTGTCGAAAACTCCTATAAGAATTGCCATACTACTTTGAGCTAAGCAAAGTCCTCAGGTTATCACTCTCTCAGTAGCCATCCTTAGGTCAGGTTCAACTTGTTGTGCCACCAACGAGTCATGCCGATGGTCATCTTTGCTTTGAAAGATATAAGTCTATTGTGCATTCTTTCCAACACGACCATTACAAATCGACGGGCAGCCTTAGGTTGGGTCCAATTTGTTGCGTAAGCAACTGATCACCCCATTGGTTCCTGATTTAGAAAGATGTGAGTCCTCGTGCTTTCTTCCTAACTTGATCATTACAAACTGAAATGCACCCCTTAGGTTGGTTAGTTCTAATGGTAGACTATCCCTTTGGATTTGGAAACCTAAGATAGGCTAGTGATATTAGCTTCTTAGTAGATCCATCGCTGCTTGGGGTCCATCTAAAATTAAATTAATTCTTAATATTCTTGAGTCGATGAGTCCACGGGCGGCTCAAATAGTCTCCCTAGGCGGGCGTCGATAGATCACCCCAACAGGTGATCCCTACTTTGGAAGATGTAAGTCTGCTATGCTTTCTAGTATAACCATTGCACACCAAAAGGCAACCCTTAGGCTAGATAGTCCTACCTTATGATTGGTAGGCTACCCTTTTGGATTTGTAAATATGAGATAGGTCAAGGACTACATAGCCCCCTCTTAGTAAGTCCATCACATGCCAATAGGGTCCATAACATGGCACACCAAATTAAATTAAATCAATTCAAATAAAATAAAATTAAATATAAATCAAATTAATCATTAGGACTACTATTGAGTTGAGGTAAGCTCCCCAGAGACACTCACTTAGTAGTTGCCTTAGGTAGGTTTGATTTTTTGTGCCATCAATAAATCACCCCAATGACTGATTCCTACTTTGGAAGATGTAAGGCTACTATGCTTTCTTCCTAGTACAACCGTTGTACACCAAAAGGCAACCCTTAGGATAGATAGCCATACCTTGTGGCTGGTAGACTACCCCTTTGGATTTGTAAATCTAAGACAGGTCAAGGCCAATAGCCCCTTCTCAATAGGTCCATCACACGCCAACAAAGTCCATAGCATAGCACACCAACCCGGTGGATACACCACTCTTGACAGATGTGAGTCCCTGCACTTTCTCCTTGAGTTGGCCACCAAATACCTACATGCTTTTACAGTTTTGGATCAAGGGGCACCTCCCTTGTACCACTCTATTTAGATCGGTCCTTAGCGACCCCATTTAGACCCATTATTTTTTGGATTAGCGGTCCCATTTCTAATCACCCCATGGTCAGAATTTGTTGATTGGATGCACATTCTCCCTTGGTCCAGTAAGTCTGAGATAAGACTAGGCTGATATAAGCTCTTTCTCAGTGTGGTCCCTCGCAAACCAATAGTTTATGCAAATATAAAATAAACAAAATATATCTTTACTTGTGGATTAGCAATTTAAGCCCCCAGTGGCCCCTTTCCCAAACAGGCATCCTATCTTTAGGGTAGTGTCAGCAAAACTCCCTATAAGAATTGCCATACTGAGCTAAAAAAGTCCTCGTTATCACTCTCTAGTCATCCTTGGGTCTTAACTTGTTGTGCCACCAACGAGTCATGCCAATGGTCATCTTTGCTTTAAAAGATATAAGTCTATTGCGCATTCTTTCCAACATGACCATTACAAATCGACGGGCAGCCTTAGGTTGGGTCCAATTTGTTGCGTAAGCAACTGATCACCCCATTGGTTCCTCATTTAGGAAGATGTGAGTCCTCGCGCTTTCTTCCTAACTTGACCATTGCAAACTAAAATGCACCCCTTAGGTTGGTTAGTTCTACCTAACGGCTGGTAGACTTTCCCTTTGGATTTGGAAACCTAAGATAGGCCTAAGCTGATATTAGCTTCTTCTTAGTAGATCCATCACGGTCCATCTAAATTAAATTAATTCAATATTCTTGAGTCGATATATGATCGGCATTAAAATAGTCTCCCTAGGTCAGGATGTCATTGATAGATCACCCCAACAGGTGATCCCTACTTTGGAAGATGTAAGTTTGCTATGCTTTCTTTCTAGTATAACCATTGCACACCAAAGGCAACCTTAATAGTCCTACCTATTGATAGGCTACTAGATTTGTAAATATGAGATAGGTCAAATACATAGCCCTAGTAAGTCCATCACATGCCAATAGGGTCCATAACATGGAACACCAAATTAAATTAAATCAATTCAAATAAAATAAATTCAAATATAAATCAAATTAATCATTAGGACTACTCTTGAGTTGAGGTAAGCTCCCCAGAGACACTCACTTAGTAGTCGCCTTAGGTAGGGTTTGATTTTTTGTGCCATCAATAAATCACCCCAAGATTCTACTTTTGATGTAAAATGCGCTTTCTTCTAGTACAATCGTTGTACAAAAAAGCAACCACTTGGGATAGCCATACCTTGTGCGGTAGACTACCCTTTGGATTTGTAAATCTAAGATCAAGGCCAATTGCCCTTCTCAGTCCATCACACAAGGTCATAGCACCAAATTAAATTAAATTAATTCAAATCAAATCAAATAAAAATCAAATTAATTCTGACTATATTTGAGTCGATATGAGTCCACAATGGCATTTGATCAAATAGTAGCCCTATGTTGGGATTGATTTGTTGCGCCATCGATAGATCACCCCAACAGTTGATCCTACTTTGGAAGATGTAAGTGCTTCTTTCTTTTCACAAGTTGAACATAGGCAACCCCCTTGGATAGTCCTACCCTTTTGGACTTATAAATCTAAGGAAAGTGGCTCCTTCTTAATGTGGTCCATATTTGCAATCGATAATAAAATAAATTCAAAATCAACCTCTCAAATGGAGTCAAATTAAATATATTGGACAAACAAAATTTCACCCCAGCAAGGCACAAATCAAATTAGCCTCCTTAGTGGAGCTTAAATCTAAATCAAACAAATTTAACCGGGTATACATCCCCGATAGATATGCCCTCAATCTAGAACCTTTCTTCCCATTAGAGCCATAACAAATTAAACCAACCTCCAATGGAGTCTAATCAAACAAATCAAATCAATCAAATTTGTCCCCGGATGAACTTGCTTCTAGTGGAAGGTTCACACCAATCTGATATGCCTCCACATCAATTAAAATAAATTAAATTAAAATTAATTGATCTTGATCCCCATCAGTTATAGATTCTTATCCTAGATACACCCAAACCAATCATATTCACAATCAAACTCAAATAATTATCCCTCGGGTGGAAACTTGAACTTCTGGAAGGTTCATGTACTCAACCCCCAGTGGATTCCTTCTTCCTCTCTTATGTCGTTGGCATAAAGAGAGCTACATCACACTAAGATCCTGATTTTATCTACCTGTCGGGTCTAGGTATAGATCATTTCTATTATTTTTTTCAATCTTTCGATGTTGTTGATCATTTCGGTCAACGCCAATACGTGTGGTGTGCCTTGTCAGTCACACCGCACCTATTGAGGATTCTTTTGTTGATATCACTTTTGGAGTGAGCTCTTAACCTTCTCTTCTTAGACTTAAGACTCTTCTAAACACTAAGAACTCCTTAGTCATACACTTGTAGTGATTAGGTGAACACTTAACTTAAGCAGACTTAGAAGGGTTAAATATAGGATTAGGCCATTGACTCAATCACCTATCTTATAGCCTAAACCCAATCTAGATACACTTTCTCAAATCAAACCTAGATTCAAATCTCAACTAAACCTCAAATTCGAATCCAAATTTTAAATCCATATCCCAAATTTGACTCCAAATGATTGAAACTTAAAATCAAATTTGAATCCCAAGACCCTTCCTAAGCCATATGAACCACATTCATAAGCTTAGCCAAAACTTCCTTTAGATCAAATCAAACTCAATTGATTTCTTCATAAATAAATTATTCCTTCATTTATATTCACAAATAT
Source organism: Cymbidium sinense (assembly GCA_021442155.1). Taxonomy (NCBI): domain Eukaryota; kingdom Viridiplantae; phylum Streptophyta; class Magnoliopsida; order Asparagales; family Orchidaceae; genus Cymbidium; species Cymbidium sinense. The sequence continues at coordinate 143,984,906 of CM038223.1, read as the reverse complement.
AAATGAAATCCAAATTCAAATGACCAAACTATGTCGAAAATCAAATCCAAACCCATTCTAAGCCATTTAAACTAATTCTTTGGACTTAGCCAAATTCTTTCCAGATCAAGTCAAAATTAATGGATTTTCTCATGAATCAATCATTCATTCTATTATCTACCTAAATAAAAATAAAATCTATAATCATTAAACCAAATTCAAGTTAATCCAAGTCAAGCCTAACTTAGCCCTTTTGACTTGAAACTTTGAATTGAGTCAAAACCTATTGGACAACAAATTGATTGTAATTGAATTTATATTTCAATCCAAGGCTCACATATAAGTTCAACTAAACTCGAATGAAACCAAAACTAAACCAATTGACCCACTTAAGTCCACTTGACCCAAAGTGACGTAAATGACCCATTTGAGTCAACTCTCAATCCAACCCAAATTAGATTGAACCAAGCTCACCAAAACCTTCCACCGTGATTGTTGATCACCTTATGATGATCAGTTGCTATCAATTGGGTCAAATCAAGTCAACCCTTAGCCCAAATAAACCAAAACTAGACAAAACTCATGCTACATCAAATTGATTAAAACTAATGATTGGAATCAACAAAAAATCAATATTTAAATTTGACTTGACCACTGAGCCAAACATTGGCCATTGATCCAAGTTGACCCAAATTGGGTCAAATCATGATCTAACCAAATTGATTGCAACCAATGACTCAAGTTCATTCTAAATTGATTATTGAACTTAAAGCCATAATTTGACCAATTTGTCAACTTAATCAAATTGACCCAAAGGGAAAAAATTCAAATAAAATATAAATTAATTCAAACAAAAGACCACATTCATCTTCAATTATCTAATTAAATATGAATCAACCCATAATCCAAACCAATTTGGCCAATTTTGGTCAAATCGATCAACTTGACCCATTTGACCCATTTGATTTCAAATGAGCCAAAATCAATTCTAAGCCAAATTAAATCAAATTGATCATACCAAAACTCTTCAAATCTTCATTTGAACCAAACCTAAGCCTTGGTTTTACTAAATTTGACCAATTGGTCAACCTAACTTTGAATATGACCTATGACCCAAATTGAGCCAAATTTCTTGAAACCAAACCATGACCCATTGGAGGATGATCAAACCAACTAAACCCATTTGGGATTAGAAAATTAATCCAACCTAATCAAATCAAATCCCTCATGGATCCTCCTCAACATAGATTTCACCAACCTCATTTAATTCTCTCCATCACATTCAACATTCATCCATAACATTCAATGGAGCTGATCATATGGCAACAAATGAAGACTTTGGAAGCTAAATCCAAAGTCCTCAATCAAGCCATCATCCATCACAACCACCTCCCTATCATAGTTATTTAAATTTCATCCACCATTAAAAGAGGGGGAATAGAGATAGTAAAGAGATCTGATTTTGGCATTAGAGACCCTCTCAGAGCTCCCAAAGCAACCAGCTGCCACTTCCCCCACTTTTCTTGAGCTAAAAAAATATCAAAACCTGGTAGATTTCGGTGAGGAAACAATAGATTTCGTTGAGGTAACAGTAAGCACTAGAAGATACATCATTCTGAAGTAAAGGCGAAACCTACACTCATTCCAAAGCTTCCTCTTGCACCTAAGAGCTCACTCGGATCTTCACCGCCATCGAAAACCATCCCTGGTGAGGTAATTTCGCCAAACTTTAGTCGGCCATAGAACTTTTATTCATGTCAATTCTTGCACGATTTTTAGAAATTTTCTTAGAGAAGCCCATTTTCATTATATTTAGTTCTAATATGAATCAAGAGATTTTTGGTGAAAATCGATATGAAAATGAGCCCAATCGGATGAAATTTGGTTTAAAATCATGAAAAATCCCGTAAGATGAACAATGTTCTGATTTCCGCCCTTGATCCACCGTTGGTCGACGACTTCGAATCGTGTCGGGGTTTGGATCCGTGCGATTGAATGCAATCCGCGTGGTTTGGATCATGCGGTCTAGATCACGCGGATCGACCGGCGTCGATCCGCGCCGCATAATCGTGCATCATCGCTTTGCTCGTTCGCGACACCATGCAACCCAATCGCGTGGCACCGCGTGTCACATGGACCGTGGAAACCCCTTGCGTGGTGCCACATGGCACCGTGTTGCCTTGTTAGCGCCCGTGCGACACTGACTAGGTTAAGTGGGAAAATCATCTATTTTTTGATATTAAAAATTATTTAAGTGTCTTGAAACTTTGAAAATTCATAAAAAAATAAAATACTTAGCTAAAAATTACAATTAAGGCTCGTTGGATTTATCTTTTCGAGAGGAATCTAACAAACCAAAATTCTACAAATTCCAATAAATGGTTTGAGCTTAATGTAAGTTTTAGTGAAAATCAAATTTCATTAATTATTCTAAAAATACAAGTCTGGTTGAATTGAAATTTTTTGAGATTGAAATAAGAGTTAAAACACACTTATTATAGAAATCTCAAGTAAAAAAAGACTTTTGGATTAAGAGAAATTAAATTTTGAAATTCAGATTGTCCATTTTAATAGAACAAATCAAATAAAAATCCATAAAGTTATAGAAAAATCTTCAAAATAACTTAAATCACTTAAGTTAACATCTAGGACCCTTAAGAAAATAATGTGATTTTCTGAAGCCTAATTAACCCTAAGCAAACACTTAGGATTGAAGTTTAATCAATTAAGGAAATTATATAAAACATAATCTAAAAATAATTTAAATACTAAATCAAAATCATAAATTATGTAATACCCAAATGATTGGTAATCGAACCTCAAACCAAAAAAGTATCATATATCCCTCAAATGAAATTAAATTTAAACATAATTGAACTTATTTGAGTTAATAAAATTCAATTAAATGATTAGTTTTTTCTTAAATTAAACTCATAATTAAATAAATCAATGAAACTTTAATATAAAATCAAACTAATCTTGTCAAACCTACACCAAGCATTGAATCTTAATCATATAAAATTACTTAACAAATTGAAACAAATAAAATTTTAATTAATCATTAAATAAACTAAAAATTATATTGATTAATAAACCAATTAAATATAATCATTTGATATTAATCAAATTAAACCAAATAAAGCTAAAGTAAAGTTAATTAAGATATGATTAAATCACATTTAAATTCAATCCATTTAGAATAAGTTGATTAATTAGCCATTAATACATAAACCTAACAACTAAATCAAACATGAATGAAATCTAATGAACATAATAAATAAATAAAAAAATCAAACTAACTATGATTATGAATAATCAAGTTTAATTGAAATAAAAAATAAACAATTAAATCACTTAATCTAATCAAATGAAAATAACAAAGATAACCTTTTAATCAACAAAATTTAGATAAATGCTTAATTAAAACTATCAAATCAAATAAGCCTTATATGGATAATTAAGTCATTAATATCTAATTAAACAAACCTTTAATCTAATATTTTAAAATTTTAATTACCCTTAATCAAACTTAATTAATTAAGTATTTAATTAATGCAAACTTAATGAATTAATCCATCATCTTAATGAACCAAATTAACCTTATAAATCACATTAAAATTAATTCAAACCAAATAATTAATTAATCTACTAATTAATTGGATCAAACCTCTTAAATAAATTAATTAAGTTAATCAAATTTATATTAAATATAAGCTTAATCAAATATAAAATGCAATTAAATGCCAATCAAATCTAATTTAAACTTAAATCATTAAGTCATTGCATCATTAACCTAACTAAATATGATCAAATTAAAATTAAATAAATCTTTATTTAATTTAATAATTGATCACACCTCTTAAACAAGCTAATTAAGCTAATCAAATTAATCATATTAAACTTAAGCTTAATAAAACATAAATTTAAACATAATTACAATGCAATTAAATGCCAATCAAATCCTAAATTAAACCTAAATCATTAAGTCATTAATTACATCATCAACCTAACAAATATGAAACTAAATTAAAAATTAAACAAACCCTTATTTAATTTAATAAGAAACCTAAACACTCTTCTTAATTAAATTAATAATCACATTGAATCTAAGAAAACACATAGATCAATAAAGCTAATCAAATCAAATTAAATCAAATAAAGAAAATCATCAATTTAATGTAATCAAATCAAATCTCATTCAACCTACTTAAATAAAATAAACTAATTAACTATCCAATGTATAAAATCAAAATACAAACTTTGATAAACATGCAAATGGATGAGATTAAAAATAAAATTCTAATTACAAAGAATCAAACTCAACTAAAATCAAAATAAAATCTTAATTAATCTAATCCAATCTACAAATAAATGGAATGATTAAATCAAATAAACATAAAATTAAATCACATAACTATAATCAAAGAAAAGAATTAGATATTAATTTAAAAGGATATTGAATTATCAAGATATAATTGAATCAAAACATCTAATTAAAATTAATCAATAAATTACATGAAGGTAAACAAATACAAAACAAATGTAACAAACACAAATCAAATCAATTCAACTAAATCATTCAAATAAATCAAATCAAATCAAACCTTAAATACAAACAATCAAATTAAGGGTTCCTCTTTATGTGTTTAACAACATAAATACCCTTTAAAGAAATTATGATTTTCCCATAAATATGGGAGAATCATAAACTAGATTCTTTAACCTAATTAATCCTTAATTATGAGCCAATTGCATTAGGTTCTTTAGAAGCATTGCAATCTTATTTTCTCACATGTTCATGTCATTTATGGCTTATAATTAAGTGGTTAATCAAATTAATGAAACATAGGTAAGAGTAATTAATTTATTTAATTAAGGATCCAACTTAATCGATTCATAAAATTCAGTTAATTATTCCTTATTAAACCAAATTAAATCACAAACACGGGGCATGGAATAGGATTAGCAAACCTCTTCTTATATTTCTTAAATTAAATCAAACATGAAAGTAGAATGACATTAAGAAGTTTTAGTTTATTTTAAATGATCTTATTTAAAACGATTGCCCTTAAGATTTAATCAGATTGAATGAAATCATGTGCTTCTGTTCTTTTATTTCTTTCCAATCATATTAAATATTGCTTGTCATATATGATCATGCATTCATCTCTTTCAAAAATTAATTAAACAAAATGATTTCTTTTATGCCAAATTGCATGTGTTGACTTAAATTAAAAATAGGCGTGGCTATTATCACTATTAAATCAAAAATTACTTTCAAAAGTGCATAAATCATTTATGAAGTGATGCTAATTATGAAACATTTATGAGTTTGCATGTGTTTATTATTTAAGATATGCGGTATGAAGTCTTCTTTCTATTTACTTTGCATGAATGGGTTTACAAATGTATAGTTCATTTGAAAAAAACAAATATAACATATGTAAATCATATGATCGAATCAAACGCAACATTTTGCATGACTTCTTCTTCTTATGGTTAATTGTACATTCATACATATATGAGAATAGTGGGTATATTAGTCACGGACAGCAGGAGGGCTTACGGTTTAGCCTAAGGAGGTCTTTATTTCACTCCCCTGGTGTGAAATAATGGCGTTGTACCCGCTTAAAACTTGTATACATTTGAGTGTACATGTAGCTAATGGATTGAAGTCTCCTTTTTTCTATTAAAAAAAAGACATGCATTCATATTAAACCAATGAAATGAAATATAAAATTTAAATATACTTCATTACATTCATCATCTAACTATGCTAAGACATATTATATGTGTAGGAATACTTAGTATCCAATCATGTGCATGTTACATGTGATGGAAAGAAATGAATGAACATGTATCATATGATAGTAATTCATTCCAATTATTCTTAAGAAGCCTTTCACATTGAATAAGGTTATTTAAGGTGAACCTAAACCTAGGACTGATTAAAACATGTAATAAGCTATTCACTAAAAGAAACTAAGTCATAATAATATTCTTTAGAAAATGACTTAAGGTAGGGATGAATGAGGGCAATCCCCTTTCTTCTCTTTATAACACTTAGATGTTAAGTGTAGGGTCTTATGGAACCAAATAAATCATAAAATAAAAACTTGCAAAATCAACTAAACAACTTAAAGTGGAACCAACATTCCATGTTAAATTAAATTCTTTTACACTTAGAAAATTTCAACATTTCTGCCTAATTAAGACATACCACACAAGCCTTAAGTGCACACATTAGAATATTAAGTCACCACCTCTAGTGCTAAGTTAGGGCGATGTATGTGTGATAGATGTTTTGTTTTGTGATGTAATATTTTAGACTTGATGTTAAGGTGTATGCTTCGTAGACTGGATGGTAGGCCGTAATTAGCTTAATCATGTTTTCTACAATGGGTTATACTTAAGGGGCCGTTGTAATAAAAAAATATAAATGTTTTTCTTGTGCTTGTTAAACCCATGATGGGCTTGGTTACCCATGTGTGGGGCGCTAAGTCCAAATTATTCATGTAATTATTTGGGTTATATGGTGTATTTAGTTAATATTTATTTTGTAGGTGTAGCCAAATTTACTTTTTCTATTTTTAATGTAATTTTATATTAAGAATTAGGATTAGTATTATGGGGGATTAAGATGAGCAGTGGCCAGAAGACTTAGTCCATAGGGTGCCATGTGATGCTTTTAGAGCAAATCAAATCAAAAGAAAGAGAAAAGAAATGAAGAAAAGAAGACCCCATAACATGTATTATTTTTTATGTCGGGTTGTATAAGGGTAGAGCTTCGCTACCCTTTTTTCTCTTTTAGGGGTGTATGGGGAACCACAGCCTTTTTTTTCTTTTACGGTAGTCTATAAGAATATTTGATGTTGTATTTAGATTGCGCACTAGAATTGCATGCTTTTCCTAATTTCTTTATGTTTGATGTTTGAATGTGGGACCTGGATGTGGTAGGCTCTTAGGATGAAATTAATTTTTCTACCACAATTAACAACTTATAATTAAAATAAAAAATAATTCATAAACTCATATAAAAACCTAAGAATTAAATTAAGATAATAAAATATTTAGCAACCCCTTAGCTGGATGACTATATGTATAACATCATACATGTCATATTCTTCCACTCTTGTTAAGATTCCATCTATTCGAGAATAAAGGCTTAACTTATGAGTGTCTTTGATGGAAGAACACCCTTTTCTCTCTTGATTTGGCACATAATCAAGTTCTCATATATTTAGGCATACAAAATCTCATAGCCTGTGTTAAAACAAAGAGTCCAAAAAATTAAATAAATTTGATAAAATTTTCATTATATTAAGTCATAAATTCATACCACTCATGCTCTATTTTCTTTGGGAATGAGTTTAAGGACTTAGTCTCTTTCTAAATAATAACCACCCTAGCCATCTTGCAATACATAAGACTTGGCCACATGGATTTAAAGCGTAGGAGGTGTTAGTTGGAGGCCACTCCAGGCGGTTGTAAGTCCAACAGTCGACGATCTATCCTCTCTTATCGAGGTAGACCATTATGTCCACATTTTGCTTAGATTTAGGTCATGCTTTGGCCCTCATCAAAGCTCCTTAGATTATGAATTTGAGGTCTATTTTTTTTTGGCTACAAGCATAAATCCTCACCTCTTAGATATTTTCATAATCTTATGTTGTTGGATTATAAGTCCTAGTATTCTAAAAAAATGTCAACTCAAATAATTAACTCTCTTTAATATCAAAAATATATAGCCCAACTATAGGATAGATTGGACTGTTCACTAGGCTTTCTAGTATCATGGGGATTCCCTACTCATCTCCTTTGGCTTCCAAAATAAGTATCTCCCTTTGATCTATCCCATTTGATTTTTCAACATAGTCAATCCTTTGATAGTCTTGCCTTGAAATCTTTGGAGATCATGATTGTCTACTTTAATCGAGAGTGTTCTTAAGGAATCTCGTTCCTTAGGATGTAATTAACTATGGGGGCTTGCCTCCATAGAAAACAACAGCTTAAAATAAACCCTACTTTACTTTTCATGTAAAGTAGGAAAGATCTCTAGTACATTCAAAGACCCATCATGCCTTAGGAGTCCTTATTAGGTGATTAGGTACATTATAGGATGGTAATTTATATCTTTTGAGATAGTACATCATTCCTTAATTTTATACCCGATCACTTCAATAAGTACTCCCTAAGATCTGTGTGGTGACCCACATCTCAAAAATAAACACCACAGAATGAATAGAACATTGCTCGATTAAGTGAGAAACATGATGGTAAGTGCTGGATTGTCAAAAGATTTTTGGAGAGAAACACTTAAAACTGCATGTTATTTGATTAATAGATCTCCCTCTTCAGCTTTGAATTTCAAAACACTAATGGAAAGGTGGACTGGTCATCCACCTGATTATAGCAAACTTTGAATTTTTGGTTGTGCTGCATACGGACACACTAATCAAGGTAAGCTTAAACCAAGAGCGATTAAATGTGTGTTTCTTGGATATCCAAAAGGAATTAAATGATATAGGCTTTGGTGTATTGAAAAAGATATGAACAAATGTGTTATCAGTAGAGATGTAACTTTTAATGAAATTGACTTTCCAATGTTGAAGAATTATGTGAAGTTGAATGATGAAAGTGATCTTCATCATGCAAAAGATAAACTATAGGTGAAGCAGTTTGAAATCATTGAAAATGAAAAAGGAACAGATAGACAGCCTTTATGCAGTGATGAGACTAAATCGGATGCTAAAAATAGTGATGTTCATCAAGAATATCAGCTAATTAGAGATCGAGAAATGCAGGAATCAAGACCACCTGATAGATTTGGTTTTGCTGATATAATTGCATTTGCATTAATTTTCTTGAATAAAGACAATGAGCAGGACCCATCCACTTATCAGGAAGCTGTGACCAGCAAAAACTCTGAACATTGGTTATGTGTTATGAAGGAAAAAATGGAAGCATTACATAGAAATCACACATGGGAACTAATTGAGAAACCAAAGAACAAACATATCATTGGTAGCAAATGGATATTCAAACGAAAGTTAGATACTCACAACAGCCACAAGCCCAAGCTTAAGGCAAAGTTAGTTGCCAAAGGCTACACACAAAACAAAGGAATATATTATAATGAAATATTTTCTTCTGTAGTCAAACAAACCTCTATAAGGGTGGTGTTATCCATCGTTGTTGAATTCAATATGGAATTAGATCAAATGGATGCCAGGGCCTTTTACATGGTGATTTGGAAGAAACTATCTATATGCAATAGCCTGAAGGATTTGAAGAAGGAAATAACAACCTTGTTTGTTGTCTTAAAAGACCCATTTATGGATTAAAGAAATCCTCAAGGCAATGGTATGTCTGGTTGACACTTTTATTAAACAAATTGTCTTTAAAAGATGTAAACAAGATAATTGTGTATACTTGAAGAAATCACCAGATAAAAGCATTGATGTTTTTCTGCTTACATATGTGGATGATATACTCATAGATACTAAACTAAGATCAGAAATGGATTTGCTAAAAAATAATTTGTCTACAAAATTTAAAATGAAGGATATGGACATTACTAGTAAAATATTGGGAATTCAAATCAAAAGGAATAGATTTGAAGGCAAAATTTTTCTTTCACAAGAATCATATCTGAAGCATGTTTTAAACAGATTTGGTATGCAGAATTCTAAACCTGTTCAAACATCTTTGGGAAATCATTTCAAGCTAAAACATGAAGATTCTCCAAAATCATATGAAGAAGCATAGTATATGAAGAAAGTTCCTTATGCAAATGCAGTTGGAAGTCTAATGCATGGAATGGTATGCACTAGACCTATTCTCGCCTATTCAATGAGTATTGTTATTAGATTCATGGCTAATCCTATAAAAACACATTGGTTAGCAGTAAAGTGGATTTTTAAACAACTTAAAGTATCATTGAATTGAGGATTGAAGTTTGGAGGAAAATATGATGGTGGGGAAATAATTATGGGTTATACATATTCAAATTTTGCAGGCTATTTGGATACCTACAGATCAATTTCTAGATACATATTCACTATTTTTGGAAATGCAGTGTGCTAGAAATCATCATTATAATGCATTGTAGCATTGTCTTCAACTGAAGCATAATTTATAGCAGCCACAGAAGCCATTAAAGAAGCCCTCTAGCTTTCAAATTTTATGGAAGATTTGGGATATATTCAAAACAAAATCAACATATTTTGTGACAACCAAAGTGCTATACATCTCATGAAAAATCTTATTTTCCATGAGAGATCTAAACACATTGATATAAAATTACATTTCATAAGAGACATCATTGCAGCGGGAAGGATAGATGTGAAGAAAATTTCAAGTCAAGACAATCCGCTGATATGTTGACTAAATTCTTACCTGTTGCAAAATTTAAACACTGTTTGAATTTAATAAATTATTGTGATGATGGGGGATGATTAAAATAGGATCAAGGTGGAGATTGTTGGTGTTTGATCCAGTTTTCATTCAGCTTTTGTTCACTATTTTCATGTGGTTATTTTTGTAATTATTCTTAGCATATTATTCCTATAACTTAGCATTATTTCTGTACTGGTGAGTCTATATATAGGTAAGGGTAGTCGTGTATTGGGTGTACCTTTGATAACCATCTTTCTTGGTTCAGATGTAATATGGCTTGGTGTTAGTTTAGGTATTCTTCTTATATACTTCTCATAATCTTGTTTTTCTTGTCAAATAGGGATTTGCTTTACTTATCTACAGTTTCTTATAGAGAATATTAATAAGCTTAGTCTATAAAGAGCTCATCATGAGAGAATGAAAAGCAATCTTTCTTATTGCAACAACTATAAATGAAAATATCATTGACATTCTCTTAACACTCCTAATTATTATAATAACAAAAAAAATATGTGTGCAAGGCAACTTAGCATAGTGGTTGAGAGCTTATGTTTACGACTAAAAAATCTTGTGCTCAATACTTATACATATATTGTGTGAGTTAGTTTACCATTAAATTGGCTCAAATATTCAAAAAAATAAATAAAAAGAAGATGTCCAATATCATTATAGATAATGTCTTTTGATAATAATTTCAAGATTGTACAATCTTCAACCTACGGGTCAACAAGCAAAGAGGTTTTGTTACCCTTGACAATAATAAGCTCAAGTTAATGTCTCAAAAATACAACAATATGCCTCAAAAATTTAACATTAATACAAAGTACTATACTAAATTCTAAAATAAACAAAGGTATATTCAATGCTCCATCGTTTAAAAAAAATCTCCACTCGACCCATAAATTCCACATTCTATATCATTTTAATGTTTATATTCAAGTCCAAGGGGAAATGAGGCTAAGCATTAGTCTTAATACTATGAATGGTGTAGTTGTCAAGCTACAATAAATGATGTGAAAAATTAATAAAAATTACTATTTTTTAATAAAAATTTAAAAAAAAATAATTTTAACCAAGAAGATAGATAGGTGTTGCGTGTTAGAGAATTTTATTCCGGTAGATGCGAGATCTTAGGTAAAAAAATTATCCAACACAAGCGGGGATATGAACACAGGGGTTATTGGAAAACCCGTTAAGGAAAAAAAACCAGGCGCGGTCGTAGAACTTTCTATGTGTTCAAAAGATATAGGTCCTTGCTTCTCGTTAGTTGAGAAGAAGGTGCTTTACGGAAACAATATTCAGTGTAGAAAAATACAATATCAACTCCAACTCAAGGAGAAGTTTCCCAAAAGTGGGGCGATCTTACGGGAGCAACCTCTTGATCTTGAGAGAAAGCGGTCTTTTCTAGTCCTCAGGCGATCTCGAGGCGAGCTCTGATATTCAGAACTTCTTGGTAGCGGTGGTGATAGATGCGTCGTCAAGGTTGGTGGTTCTCGAGCTCTCGGTCTTCAAATCGATTCGGTCCCCTCTAAGGTGAGAATGAGGCTCTATTTATAGATTTTTTGGGAGTGGCAGGCCTTGTAAATTCGTGGAAAACTCCAACCACTCCCATCGGATGGCCCAGTGCGATCCCTCGATCGGACGGTGTATTTTGATGATCTGGGTGCCTTAATGATGTAATTGGGTGATCTTAGATTCGTTGGATTCGTCTTGGCAGCTCGATCTATAAATATGTCGATTTTAGTGACCATTTGATCGGGATCTATTTTCATGCTCCGATAGCTTGATGAGTCGATTAATTTCGGATCGGACTATGCATATTCTATGTTCGTCTCATCGAGGCGGTCGGTTTATTTGTAAGTTTCTGAAATCGGTGATTAGATCGAAATATTTAAAATGCCTTGAGATTCGTGCTTGATCAGATTAATTTTAGAGGATGTATTACTATTTTTGGGTGACATTATCTCGGTCATCCAAAAATATATATCTAAAAAATCTTCAATGAAATTTGAGTCCATCAATCATGCGCATTTTGAAAACGAATCTTCACCAATTATGACACAGGAGGAAAATCGCAAGCTTCTTAGGTACGATATTATGTATATCTGCCTGTAGCGCCATGGCCTTTGCCGCGCCATGACAGCAAGCGAACGCCATTCCAGCGGCAGGTGTCCTTGATGCTCAGCGAAATTATGAAACATTTCTGAACGCTTAAGCCCGTCATGAAACGCTTGAGCCGATCAGCAGGCCAGCCGCCGAATCCAGCAGATCTGGGCCAGTGTGAGCGACCATGGCGAATGATTCGCGACCCGTGGCGTTCTAGCCAGCAACCGTCGCAGTATGGCCGCGATTCGGCGGCCGTGATTCCATGAAGCCAGTTCGGCCGCGGCGGTTAACCATGGGCAGTCGACCGTGGGGCCATTTGTCTGACCAGCAAGCTGCATGAGTAAGCGGTATGGCCTTGAGCCGAGCGCGAAGCTGTATGATCTATATTGCTCTGTGAGCCATGAAGCGCCAGATGATAATGGTTTTGCGGTTTGGCGGTTTCCGGTTTTAGTTTTGCCTTTTGCCTAGAAGGGTCTATAAAACCCCCCCTAAGGTAAGAGGGAAAGGCACACTTTTCTCATCTCCTCTTCTCCTCTTAGAGTGCATAGCCCTCCCCCTGGTGGGAGTTTGGGCACTCTTTTTGGATCCACCTCTACCCCCGAGCCAGAGTGCATAGCCCTCCCCCTAGTGGGAGTTTGGGCACTCTTCTTGGATCAACCTCTACCTCCTCATCTCCACCAAGCCGAGTGCAGCCCTCCCCGGTGGGAGTTTGGGCTCTCCTTGGAATAATTTTCATCTCGATGCAGTTGCGGTGTTTGTAGATGGGTGAGAATCTTTTGAAAGAGACACGTCCGACCCTTAGCAGCGATCAAGGCGCGGTACCCGTTTTCCGGTTTTCCCTCGAAAGAGGCGTTAACCGGCCTTGACGGACCATCCGGGTTTGGAGGTGATCAAGGAGACGATAACCGGAGACTGGGTTGACGGCAATGCTCGACGATGGCGGCCGACGACGGTGGTCGGTGAGGATAAGCAGCGACGATGGTGGTGACCGGCGGATGGTCGGCGATTAATCGGCTGCAGTAGTCGGTGATGTAGTTAGCGGCAGCAAGAATTGTGTGGTCGCAGCGGAGAAACGGTAATCAGCAATTAGCGGCGTCGATAGAGTCGGCGATAGTCAGTAATAGCCGGCAGCAATGTGGCAGCCGGTAACCGGCTTCTGATGGTTAGCGGCCAGCAGGGAGTTATCGGCAGCGGCAGCCAGCAGTGGCAGCAATTAGCGGCGTCAGCAGTGGCGGCCAGCGTCGTAATCAGCGGGGATATAGCCGGCAGCAGTCTTGTGTCAGCAAAAATTATCGGTAATAATTCAGCGGCAGCGGCAGCAAGTAGTCAGCGGTGACTCTAGCGTCGATAGTCAGCCGGATGACAGCGACGTGGTTCGCAAGGTTAGTCAGCGGCAACTGGCGGCTAGTCGATAGTGGCAACAGATGTCGGCAGTGGCAGTAGCGTCAGTAATCAGCGAGATAACGGCGGCAATGGTAACCGGCGATTCAGCGATGGTCAGCGTAGTAACCGGCAGCAAGTCAGCAGCGGTAACCCGGCTTCTGATGGTTAAGCGGCCGGAGTTATGTCAGCAATGGCAACAATGATCAATGATGAGTCGTATCAGCGATATGGTAGCATTCGGATCAGCGAAATGCTCAGTGAATTCAGCGGCCCAACAATGCAACAATGTCCGCAGTAATAGCGTCGATAAATCAGCCGATAACCAGCAACAATAATGATAATGCGAATTAGCGATGCCAGCGCGATAGTAGTCAGCGGCGCAAATGGTCCGGGTGCAGTAATCAGCAATTAGCAGCGTTAGTCAGCGAGATAGCCATGATGATAGTGGTAACCAGCGAAAATTGTCAGCGATGGTCAGCAGTAGTAATCAACGTAGAGCAGTGGTAACGACATTAGTTGGCGGCGGGAGTTGTCAGCGGCAGTAGTCGGCACCGGAGATCTTTGACCTATCCGAGGTTGTTTATCAGAGTGTGACTCGATGACGTTAACACTGGAAGAGGTTGAATTGAATCCGCGAAGATTTTTGACCATCGAGGTTGTTGTCGAGTGTGACTTCGATGGCGTTAACTTTGGAAGAGGTTGCATTAGATCGGCGAGATTTTGACCCATCGAGATTGTTTGAGTGTTACCGATAACGTTAACTGTGTGGAAGAGGTTACGTGAATCCGGAGGATTTTGATCGAGGTTGTTTGTCGAGTGTTACTTGATAACGTTAACGTGTGGAAGAGGTTGCATTGAATCCGGCGAGATTTTGACCCATCCAGGTTGTTTGTCGAGTGTTACGATGGCGTTAACTGTAGAAGAGGTCGAATTGAATCCGTTGAGGATTTTTGACCTATCCGAGGTTGTTTGTCAGAGTGTGACTCGATGATGTTAACCTGTGTGGAGTAAGTACAAAGTTTGACCTATCAAGGTTGTTTGTCGTGTGACTTCGATGGCGTTAACACGTGTGGAGTAGGTACAAAGTTTTGACCTATCGAGGTTGTTTGTCGAGTGTTACCGATGGCGTTAACCCGTCTGGAAGAGATCATGAGGAAGTCCACCAAGGATGTTTTGACCTTTCACAGGTTATTTGTCGAGCTTTTGCTTTCGACATTAACGTATGGAAGAGATCAATTGAATCGGATTTTGACCCATCCGAGGTTGTTTGTCGAGTGTTATCAGATGGCGTAACATTGTGAGTGGGTACAAAGTTTTGACCTTTCTAGGTTATTGGTGAATATTATTCGACACTAACTTTGTATGGAAGAAGATCGCGGGAAGTCCACCAAGGGCGTTTTGACCTATCTGGGTTGTTTGTCAGTGTTTACTGATAACCGTAGCGTATGGCGTGTTATTTGTATGAGCTTGTAGCAAAAGTTGACCATTGATCTTTTGCCTTTTCGTTGGTATTAGCGACTTGCTTTTGAGTAATAGTCAATCAAGATATCAATTTTGATTTGGACACCGTTCGAGATAACCACGATGATCTGAGCCGAGATTGGTCGGCCGATGGTGGCTAGAAGACGGGCTATGACCGACGGCGGTGGTGACCAATGATCGGCGATGGTCGGAAGCCAAAGACATTCCTGGCGGATCGCATCCAGCTGGCGTACCGACGGGTGGTCGGCAATGACAACTGGAGACGGTAATGACGCATAGCCGCCGATAGTGAAGATGGCGATGTCGGCGGACCGCTGAATCGACGCCACCGGGCGCCTAGGATGACCCGCCAAGTGGTGACCGCCAGAGGTTGCCGGAGATTATCACGAGAGACATCGCATGGTCGCGCGACCGGCTTTAATCTGATTGGTTGGCTACATCAATGGTAATAATGGCAACCGGAGACGAGTCGACGCTCGCCGAGCAAGATTCTTGATGGTCGCTGATAAGACGTAATGATCGACCGGCCCCCTATCCGCTGCACGACAATGGTGGTGACCAGCAGGTTCGGAGATTACCGACGAGATTACCTCTTCGGCAAAGCCCCGGTATCGCATCCTCACCGAGTGTGGTCGAGGGCGATGACCGGGCGACAATGGTGACGCTCATTTGCTTGCTTGATATAGACGCCAGGTTATCTGCTGATTCTCACTTACCACGCCGATGCCACCGGTGTGAATTTCATCTGAGGTGACGAGTGATCGCCCGAATATAGACCGGAGAGGTCTCCCAAATATTGCAGCGACGCGGACTCGACTTGACTACAATAAATTGTATCAAGTGCGCGGTCGGGGAAATTCTCCAAGAGTTACGGAAGATCGATTGTCCCTTCCACTAATACGGCCGACATCAAATCCATACAGGACCGCCGCGGCTTCTCTCTTCTATACCCATGCTAAGGAAAGTGGAGTAAAAAAGAACATCAACCGAACTCCCATTATCGATCAATATCCTTTTAATATTGAAGCATGGATCACCGACCGCGACCGATGACAAGGGATCTTGATGTGGGATGCTAAGCCCTCTAGATCTAAATCATCAAAGGTGATAGAATGGTCAACCCGAGACTTCTTCGCTCGCTCGGCAATGAATATTTGACTGATAACACCGCCCTCCCGCAATTTTATCTCCCACCGCCAGGTTCCTTCCGAGTCGGTTGCCCCCAAAGATCTCGGACGAATGACGGTTGGTTTTGTATAAATGGCCTAGTCGACGATTAGTCTTTCAATCTCCTCCTTCAGGTGGCACTCTTCGCTGGTGTTCTACCGCAAGTGAAAGTGAATTTCTCTGATTTCACCTGTTTTAAAGCAGCCACTTGACGCTATCCTCTTCCCGAATAGAGGATGTTCATACATGACGGTTGAGAGTCAGATATTTCCTCTCCGATTGAGTCATCCGAGGTCGCCGAGGAGGTTTTGGGGAGGTTGTCGCTTCTCTCGAGATGTTTGAACATCACCTTTGGGAACCTTCTTCCGCTTGTCTGTGGTTCAAACGGTCGATGAGCACCGATAGCTTCACGGAGATTTGTGCCTCTATTCGGGACCAAAGATAGAATGGACTGCCTCCGCATTAATGATGAATAGTATCCGCGGAGTCCTCCGAGAAGCACGCCTCAAAAGTTCTCGGATCTACTCGGTACCACGGGCTTCGTGAGGAGAACCTCTGAAGTATTCTTTGAGGGACTCTCCATCGCTCCGACCGAGAGATGTGATGAATCGATGATTCTCTTGTTCGCCAGAACTGCTCTACAAAAAAAATCATGAAGCTCTCCAAATGATCTGACGGACCCTTAAAATGAATAACCAAGTAAGCCTGCCCTTTGAGAGTCGCCGGAATACCCGACACAGAGTCATTTGCACGAATGTGCATGATCGCTCAAAGTGATCGATATGCTCATACGGACGCTATGCCATCGTAGTGGTCCATGCCGGGAAGCTTGAATCTCAACGGGTATGAGATGATCTCCGAAGGGGACGAAGTTTTGGAAGAGGCGGAGAATGGATCATTCGATTGTTTGCGAACTCTTCCCGCACTGCCGTAGTTCATCGCAGATAAGGCGGAGTTTCACCGATACGCAGTCCATTCGTGGGGTGAGTAGAATCGGCAGATCCGTAAGTTCAAAGATCCGGATGTGGTGCCAAGGGGTTCTCTACTTGTTGATCCGCATTCCTGCAATCATTCTCGTGAAGAAAATCTGATTATGCCGAGGGCCGCGGGAACTCGTGGCTCTTCCAGCGTGTTAACGCTTTGGCCCCTCTCAGCAGAGTCAAGAATTTCGCTCGGGAATCCTCCATCCTTGAACGCGATCTTCCAAAGAGGGGCCCGACCTCTCACCGGGGACGTAAGTCTGCTATGTAGAGAAGTGTTGGAGACTTGGCATCCTCGATGATGAGGAGCGCTGGAGCGAAACCCCGCTTACCAACCATATTGGAGATATAGCAATGGGGAACTGCAGATCGGCAACGCATGCGTTAGAGAATTTTATTCCCAGATGTAGATCTTCGTCGTAGCCCAAAAATTATCCAACACACAAGCAGGATATGAACACGTGGGGTTATAATGGAAAACCCAAGGCGGAAAACCACGGCCTTGCCTCAGAACTTTCACTATGTGTTCAAAAGATACGTGTCCGCTTCTCGCTAGTTCGAGAAGAAGGTGTTTACAGGGCTAAACAATATTCCGAAAATACAATATCTGGCCAACTCCAACCCAAGGAGAAGTTTTCCAAAAGCGGCAGAACGATCTTCCGAGCAACCTCTTGAATCTTGGAGAAAGAGGCGGCAAGCGGTCTTTTCTAGTCCTCAGGCGATCTCGAGGCGACTCGATATTGAGCACTTCTTGTGGTAGGTGGTGATAGATGCGTCGGCGTCAAGGTGGTGGTTCTCGAGCTCTCGGTCTTCAAATCGATTTGTCCCCTCTAAGGTGAGAATGAAGCTCTATTTATAGATTTTTTGGGAGTGGCCTTGTAAATTGGAAAACTCCAACCACTCCCATCGGACGTCGATCCCTCGATCGACGGTGTATTTTGATGATCGGGTGCCTTAATGATGTCGATTGGGTGATCTTAGATTCGTTGGATTCGTTTTGGACGCGATCGACTATAAATATGGTTTGGTGACCATTTGGCGATCGGATCCATTTTTATGCTCCGATAGCTTGATCTGAGTCGATTCGCTCGGATCGTATCTTGATGTTTTTATGTTGTCTCATCGAGGCAGTTGATTTTAAGTTTCTTGAAATCGGTGATTAGATGAAATATTTAAATGCCGAGATTCGTCTTGATCAGATTAATTTCGGTAACATCGGTAGATTAAGACGTGAAAAATCATAAAACTCATAATGTCTTATTGAATTATGCTTCTATCAATGATATAGAATTAGTTATTTAAAAAAAATCAAATAATAAGATTGAATCCTCTCTTAAGATACGAAGGTGAGTGATAAAAATAAAACACTTTAAATTATTAAAATTGGCTTTCAAGCCCATAATCTGGTGCAGGATAAGAAGACAGTGCTGTGGCAGCAGTCATGGTTTGACAGCTCGAATCTTTCAATTATTCCACTGTGCCTGACATAAGAACCATGATTTTTAGTACGAATTCAATTATTGAAATGATAAAGAATGCCGCGCAAAGTTTTAATAATTTAAAATTATGCAATGCTTTTTTTTTTTACTATTTAAATCATTTTGATGATAAACTTACGTAATCAAGCATTACTCAAGATTTAAATTCAAAATTTCTGAAAAAAAAACCTAAACGAAATAATTGAAATAATGAATACAAATACCTCTTTTTTAATAACACTGAATAAATTTTAAAATAAATTTCTTTCTCAAAATTAAAAAATATATATTTATTATCATAAAAAAAATATTTACATACCTATAATATAAATCTTATATATTTAAATACTTAATAGCTAAGTTTTCATATTAACATAAATAACATCCAAATCTTAATTTCGAATATAATCTACTTTTTTATACATAAAAAAATAATATAATTTTTATAAATATTAAATTTTATGTGATAAATATATAAATGCATAAAAATTACATGCTATGTATGTAATTTTTTTTAAAAAGAAAATCATCTTATAGTGGTGGCGAAATGATATCTCAAAATGAACAAAATCAAATTTGAAAAATTAATGATGGGATTCAGTTTTGGTTTTGCTTACAGTTCACTTGATTTAGATTAAAAAAAATCAGTAAATAAAAATCTAAAAGCGAATGATAATATTATTTGTTCAATAAATAAATTAAAAAAAAATAATTATTTGAAATGAACTTAATAAAATATATTTACCCCCATTGTAGCTGCAGAGATGCAATTACCCCCATTCCACTAATTCGCATTGTTTTGGACTACCAAGGTTCATTCTTCAAACAATTAAAATGAGCTTTTAAAAATTTATTGAATTAATCACAAAAAAGTCAAACTAAATTGATTGCTTAAAAATGGTTAAATAAAAAAAAAGTAATTGGATAGAGGTTGTGCTATTTAAATAAATAATATTTTTCTAAAATAGTTTTTTTTTTAGTTAGTGAAATATTATGACCATTTCATCACAAAGTTAAAATTTGAGATAAATTCAAATATATTTTTTTTTGAGATATTTGAGCAAATAATTACAAATTTACAAAGTGGTGTGGGTGGAGCTATTGGAACAGCTTTCCTTGCATGTGAGGACATAAAATTCATGTCAGGTTACACTCTCAAGTGGTCTATCCACTGTTTTTGCTGAGAGCAGCTGGTCACAATCATCCATTCCTTCCCATCTATTATGAGATTCATACATACTATTTGGGATAATAATATAATTTTTTATCTTTTATTAGAAAAGATCAAATATTATCTTTCTTATAACTATCATATTATAAGAGATCTGATTATGAAAGAACTCATTCGCATCATAATAACATCTCTTCCAATAATAAAAAAAAAAGCTGACTCTCATTGTTAGAGCAAAAGCAAATGAAGGCAGAAGAAAATACTTATAGATGGCGATAGGTATCATAATATTGATGTTCATTAAATAATGTAGATGATAAGTTTATAGGAGGTAGGTAGAAAGTAGAGATGTCAAGAAAGCTCGTTGTTCGTGAACTGCTCGTGTTAGAACTGTTAACTAAACGAGTAACACCTAACACGCATTTCGTCGATATATAAACGATCCGAATATAACAATCATTTGTTCGATCAGATTTACCGATTTATAAATAAAATATATTATATTATATTATATTATTATTATTATTATTATTATTATTATTATTATTATTATTATTACTACTATTTTTATTTATTATTTTATTACTATTATTTTTATTTATTATTTTATTACTTTTATTTTTATTTATTATTTTATTACTTTTATTTTTATTTATTATTTTATTACTATTATTTTTATTTATTATTTTATTACTATTATTTTTATTTATTATTTTATTACTATTATTTTTATTTATTACTATTATTATTATTATTATGATTATTATTATATATATATAAGAATACATTTATATATCATAAAGGCAAGCATAGCTTAGTGGTTAAAATTTTTGTTATACAAAAGATGTCATCAAGTTCGAATCCTCTCTCATACAGATTTTTTAGATTATTGCATTTCTTTTTTGAGTACATGAACAAAACAATTAAACGAAGCACTAACAAGAGTTACGTTTCGCTCGCTTTACACTAGTAGAAAGTAGCACATAATAAACTTGTTTTAGTTAGACAAACAAAATTAATCTCGTATATTAACACTCACCACTTGCTAGCTATATAGCAAATGAATCAGTGTTTGCAGAATACAGTGAGGAATAATGTAGTTGAACGAGAGAACAAAAGCCATGCATGTGATTGTATTTTTTTTCTAAGCAACAAATATGCTGGAAAAATCAAAAGGAAGATGTTTTTTTTTTTAAAAAAAAAAAAAAGTAAATCAAACAACTTATAATGGTTATATTCATCCACAACTATAACCCACATCTCAGCTTTCTTCAGTTGTGCTTTTAACCAGATTTCCTCACCTTCCTAAAGCAAACAAATAGAATTAATTGCTCAACACGGTGCTAATTGAAGTTTGTATCCGGCAGCTACTTTTGATTGGTCATTTATTTTCTTTTATTTTTCTTCAATTAGAAAACTAAGAGGATTAAATGCTCAAACTAACGAAACAGGTGGCATGGATAGCACATCATTTTTATATATTTACATATCAAACACCTAAACTTTTATATATATTTATATACATAACACCTAAGCTTTAAAATTACATCAAAAAATATCACTATCATTAATTTCTTAAAGTAAAATACACTTTTTCAAGCATAAAAAAAAGTGCAAAAATATAAATATCAAATTTTAGATGTTATGTAAGTATATGAGAATTGCATGATATGTATGTAAATCTCTCAATATTTTACTAACTGATTAAAAGTGATTAGACCACATTTTATAGTCAGAAGATAGGGAAAAAAAACATTAAGCAAAAAACTCGAATAGGGCGATTCAATCCTCAATGAGATGATCAAAAGAAAATATAATTAAAGCCTAAAGCTAACTAGCATCGATAAATTCATAAAATTTTTATCCCTAGTAAAATGATGCTACGAATATTTAAAATGCAAATGATATCATAATTAACAACATAAAAGGAGTAAATGACATAATAGGATTGATTAATGAATACGATTATTTCAATATAAATAAGACTTAATTTTGATACTTGAAACTAAACATCTCGAAGCACATCACAAGACAATAGAAATATATTATCCGCGTTCACTGCAACAAGCAAATAAAACAATTATCAATTGAATTCCCAACAATAAAAATTGCTGTCGTTATAAGAGGGTTCTGGTGCATGCTAGATAGTGCAAAATGACATTTTAGAGGGTGCATGAAGTAAAACCACCAGCCCTTGATATTCAAAGAAAAGTTTGGAAGACTAAAAAAAAAAATTGTTGTACAATTTGTTAAATTGAAGTTCCAACCTAAGTGATAAACTAAAGAATATGTGCTTCCACTCTCACTTCTGTTCTTGCATTATCATTAAATAGCTTCTATCATGTTAAAGTTTTTTTTTATTTAATTTCAAAAGAGATGAAAATAAAGCAATTTTAAGCAATTTTACATTTCGTACAGGAGAAAAATCTGAAAATTTAATTTCAGAATTGTACAAAACGGAGAACTCAGGAGAAAATAGAAAATACAATGTTCTCTTATAGTGGTCTCACACCACCTAAGCAAGAGCGAGAGGACGAGAAAAAGAACACTGAGAAAGTAAGAGAGAACAAGCTTGAAGAAAATCCTTTGTCCCATGGGAATCCTTCTCTATTTATAGATTTGAATCAACTTTGGGTGGTACATAATCGATTACATAATGAAATAAAATACAATGTAATAGTTACGTAATGTCAATTATGCGTTTATATGGATCTTTTCATTCTGTTATTACAGTTTTGATCTGTTGAACTTATATCGGATATTCTCAGAACACTGTTACTAAATCATATCCTTATAACCTGATATATTTGATTATACACGCAGAATTTGTGTACTCTAAACTTCAGCCAGAGAAAAGCATCAGAGCACACGGTTTTTACCCAACTTTAGATGAGCCACCATATAATAAGCTCATATTTACATCATTAACGGGCTTTATACGTTGAACAGCAGCGCCAAGCTCACGTGCACGCTGCCTGAATTTCACTGTTGTAAGTCCTCTTTAATCTTTATAATAAATTTTTTTGAATATAATCAACTAAATGACACTGATTAAATTATAAACGAAAATGTGCATGGATGTGAATTACAAGATCTGATCAGCCTTGGAAACTTTAATTTTGTTTCTAATTTTTAAAAAATTAGTGAACGTTTCTTTTATTTTAATTA
Source organism: Cymbidium sinense (assembly GCA_021442155.1). Taxonomy (NCBI): domain Eukaryota; kingdom Viridiplantae; phylum Streptophyta; class Magnoliopsida; order Asparagales; family Orchidaceae; genus Cymbidium; species Cymbidium sinense. Next base: position 143,961,594 of record CM038223.1, on the reverse strand, counting down.
AAAGAATTATACTGATAATTTACAGTAATTAAAAGTCCAATCTAATCAAAATTGTATTATAATATTTTCATATTAAAAGAACAAGTACATCTTCTCTCTACCTCGCTTACCTTCCGCCACTATCTCTATACAATAAGTATCCCTTCCAAATGCCTCACTCATGATCAGAGAATTTTCACTTTTTAGAATCCGAAAATCAATTTAACGTCTGGTTTTAATTACAACCGAGCGATATCTTGATCATTAAATAATGAAATTCCTCTAGTGATAAAAAAATTACAGAAATTTTCTTCAAAATAAAGCTCTACTACTATACAATGCATGCAGTTTAATAAATGGAAGAAGAAGAGCCATAAAGCATGTTATATGCATTATGCAGGTACTAATATTTATGTTGCTCAATAATTTGAGCAATCTGCCATGTAAAACATTATCATTTTTCTTATAAAACATTTGTGTTTCCCATGTACAACCATTGCAGAACTATATCGAACAGTTTACAGGACAAGAAAGGTCAAATGTGCTGACTGGAAATCAAGCCACTAACAGACAAAAGTTTTCGGTTATTTTTTACTTTTGTTCTTCCCTGTATGACTTGACTATATATGAGCAGTATGTATGCTCTACACTATAACCTACATTTCAAGCCCCAAGCTTGAGATCCAAAACCAAGCCACAGTCCTCTTCACCACTCTCCACAGGCGGCGGCAAGTTTAGGTCGAACAACTGAAAGCCATGCTGCTCATCACCAGTGTTCTCCCTTGCCCTTTTCTTCCTCCCTCTTTTATCACCCTTGTTAAACCGGCGAGGCCTCCAGATCGAGCCATTGAAAAGGAAGCCAGGGGAGAACGGGTCGGAGCCAAAGGCCGGGCCATTTGCGAGCAGGAGGAGAATGGTGGCGACCTGGAACTCCTCTTCAGTGAAGTGGGATCGGCGGGAATGAGGTGGGGGTTTAATGCCGCGCCATTGGCGTTCCGGGTGGCATCGCATGTGGCCGAAGAGGGCTTTCCATGACGGGAAGAGTTTGCCGCATTCGGTGCAGGGTGGGATGGAGTTGAGTGGGTTCTGCTCGGGCTTTCTCCTGGCGCGGAGTTTAGGACGAGGAGGAGGGAGGTGGCCAAGTGGAGAGAGAGTGGAGGTGAATATCATGGCGGTGGAGTTTGAGGGTTTCGGTTGTTCGTCAGAGGCAATGTGGGGGAGAGAAAAGCGAAGTAGAATGGAAAAACCGCTTGACGGTTCATGTTGGAGCGGTTGCTGCGTGGCGGCTCCGTAGCTCCGTACCACATCTTCTTGGGAACGATGATTTTCAAGGCTTAATTTTTAAATTAGTCCTAATTAATAACGTAATTAGTTAATTAAATCATTAAAAAAAATTTAAAATAGTCAGTCATCCATTCAGCGGGCTAGCCCTGGCCTGTCAGTAGCCGTCACGTAGCAAAATAATTTTTTTTTTAAAAGGAGCGAGATCGGATCATCTCTCTCTCCGTTTCTCTCTCCCTATACCTTCCGCCCGCCCAGCATATCGCCCAAGGCCAATTGCTTCCCATGACAACCCGATCCATGTACTTAGATCCATACCTTGATAGGATCCAACCTTTAAGGTATTTTTTGAGTTTTTTTCAAAACAAAAGATTAATATACATTTGTAAGTATTTGTTGTATAATGATGGTTAAATTATGAAATATTTAAAGTTCTTCTAATACAAATATCTAACATATTGATATAAATTTGATGAGCAAACAAAAAAATTTATACTTATCCCAAATAGCGAGCAATGTAAAATGAAAATTGTTTTGAGTTTGATGAGGAGAGAAAGTTTGCAAATAAAGCTTTATGGCTCTATCTCACAGATGTTCCTAAATATGAAAGTATCTTGCTATCATTTTGCCATAACTACTTCTATCAAATACAAAGCAACCAACATGATGAGGGTTTACTAAAAAGACTGTTTTATTGCCATCGTGAAAATTAAAAGGAAGAATGATACAATCATCAATTTTAAGAAAGTAACTAATGAGAAGATCGAAAACGAGTTGAAGCTTTATTATGGAGAAATCGAAGTAATGGATATTCTTCTCCTAATTACAATAGCAAAAGTGGTAATCTCTTGAATATAATTATAACTTATTCTACTCTTGAGTATAAGTTAAAGGTTGTAATTCCACGATGTTAAAATCCTCTATTGAGAGAAGATCAACAATAAAAGAAATTATTTACGTGCGAGTCCAAATATGGCTATATTTAGACTCCAATGACACTCATTAATATGTAACTACATTATTTGTGAACTACTATGTATAATAGTGTATTGATGTGTACAATTTATGAAAATTTTGGCATTTAAGGTTTGAATTTGGTTTCGGAATGTTGGAAGTGTCTGTTGTTCCATCATGCTTTGTGTTGGGGAAGGGAAAGTTGTTTCATTCTGATCATTGATATGCTAAATCACAGTTCATTGCTCGAATTGAATTCTATTTGTAAAAAACGAAGCAAATTTAGGTTTATACTGGAATAATCTAGGGAAGCGGACATTCATAATTAATTGGTTGCATGTAAGGGGAACCAACTTGATTTGCATATATTGAATGCTTGTTTGGGTGGATGGTGAATCTTTCAATTTTTTGTTTTTGCAAAAATAGTGAAATAGATTTATTTATTTTTTTATTTTTTTGTGTGTATGAAGTTAATATTTGTATTATTTGTATTGTATATATTAAAGATTTGAATTTTCTTTATGTAAATATAAAATTTTAGATATTAAATATGTAAATATATAAGAATTATGTGTTATGTATGTTAATATCTATCCCTCCAAAAAAAAAAAAAAAAAAAAAAAGTCACACTAAACTTGTAGAGATTTTAATAAAAGTTGTCAATGATATTTCAAGTCTAATTTGAGGAAATATTAAGAAGAATTTGCTAAAAGGGGTCTGTAGAGGCATTAGTTTATGAGAAAATATTATATGCGGAGTTTGGATGTAGCTATTTAGTTTGATTTAGAATTTATAATTTGAATAATACTGATTGTCAAAGTATGTAAATTTGATTATTGTTGTATCTTATATGTGACTCATAAATGATTAAATCATTATCGAGGATTCGATCATTTGGTTAATATGTAAATTTTATATTGTAGATTACCATTTTCAACTCATTTACAAAATTAGTATATATTTTAACAAATTTCCACTAAGTTGTATAATTGTTTGTTTTTTGTTGTAACTTGTTAGTTTCTGAAGTGAGGTTGTGTCACATTCAATCTTTGTGGTTTAAAATGATTTCTGTAAGTTGTTACGTTGTGGATACTTAATGTATCGATGAATGTGCTATGTTAATATTCTTTTGTAGTCTTCTATATCATATATGAATCCAATCATTTTTGTGCGTAATAGGTAGCATTTCTCATATCATATATGAATCCAATAATTTTATTTCTCCTTAATTAAATTATTTGCATTTATCAGTCGGCGAAAGATTATTGTTCTGTATGGTTAGTGATGAGTTGACTATGCGTATAGTTTTTATTATGGCGGTGGCGAGAGTAGCAGCGATTTCATTCCAACATATATTGGTGGGAAAAATCGTCAGGTCAAATCCACGTCGGATTAGATTGAGGAATTGAATGAATCATGAATTGTTGAAGATAGATCCAACAAAGTTCTTTGTGAATCGGTGGTCGTTTCTATTTGCTAGATTTATTGCAACTCCCATTGATGATGAAGAAGTCAGTGAAGCTATACTTACCGCAGCATGTGCACAACTATTGTGGTTTATGTCAAAGTTATGGAATTGATGGGTAGAGACAGGGAGGTTAACAATATAGAGGAATGTGAGAGAGCTTGAACGAGCACTAAGTACATCGCACCAGCTTCTCAGCTAAGTACTCCAGTGGAATGTTATGGGTCTGAAGCAAGAGAACATGATTTCTTTACTGGGATAAGTTCTACTGTTATGGGTGACTTAGAAGATAATGAGATGAATGTACTAGAAGATGTTGGATATGAAACTATGCCTGTGGAGGTAGCATGATGATGAGGAGGAGGATGATAAGCTTGAGAGCGGGCTAACTTGCGGCCACAGAATCATCCAGTGTTAGGGGTCTTGATTGTTGATTACTCAATTAAAACAAGTCATACGAAGAGCACCACGAATAACGATTATTTCGTGGCTGGCGCTAGAGAATGGGATGAGGACCTCACATTCGATGGCCCATCAGATCATTCGGTCTTTGAGGAGGATAACTGCATTCCAGATGAATTGGTTGAAGATATGTGTTTTCAATTCAAAAAATAGTTACAATTTTGTATTCAGGGTTGGTCTATCATGAGCAATGTTGAGTATGTCATTTGTGCTTCAAATCAATTAAAATTCACAGCAAGGTGCACACATCATTCTGTAGACCATGTTTGTGGAGCTTACATGCAAGATCAGTTAAGAGGTTGGGTGTGCGTATTAGTTCACTAGGTGCACCTCATGTAGTCATTCGATTCTTAATCTTTGGACACAAGCAATGCACGTCCGCGGTTCATTAGTTATTTCATCCAACCAATGACGTCACTAGATCGAAGCCTAGGAAATTATAGGTATTGAGAAGTTCAATATAAGAGTGTCCTACATGAAGGCTTGGGATGCACGTCGAAAGGCTGTTAAGGTTATTTTTAGAAATTGGGAGAAATCTTACAAAACATTGGAAAAATTCATGTTTGTTGTTTGTGCATCTATGTCAGGGTCAGTATATCGGATACATTCAACAGAATCAAACATATTCCAACGGTTGTTTTGGTCATTTAAGCCTTCAATAAGAGGTTGTGATATTGATTAGCAGCCTTGATGGGACTTTTCTCTAGGTAAGTGAGGAACACTTGCTTTGCGGTTGGGATCGAAATAATGGCTTGTTCCCACTAGCCTTTTGCAATTGTGGAATCGAGAGCATCGAGTCATGGGTTTGGTTTTTTGCGGACATTACAAGACTTGATCCCATCAATTTCTACAAGGGTGATCTCGCCTCATCTGGATAGACATGCGGTCTAGTTAGGTGGTTCGAGAGATCTTTCAGGCGACACACTTATGTTTGCCATTTAAAGGAGAACTTAAATGGGCGTTAGACATTTGGCATAGGTGATGTTGACTTCATATGTCAAATATACGTTGCAGAAACACGGATGACATTCGCATTTTTAAGCGATATATGTCAAACATCAAGAATATCAAGCAGGAGGCATATGACTAGCTTGTTTCAAGGGACGTTCAACGATGGTCTCTTACTTATGATGATGGGTACAGATACGGTACAATGACTATAAACGCAGTTGAGTGCTTCAATGGTGTGCTTAAAAGAGCACGTGGTTTACCGATTCAAGCCTTGATTACAGTAGTATACTACAACATTGTATCCCTTTTCATGAAACGTCTTGAATCAGCTACAACTCTCGAAAGACAACAGAAAACATCGTTCTCTCCACACATTAAGGTAACGTTGCAGGCTAATGAACAAGAGGCAAGAAGATTTCTTGAACCAGTACGAATAAGTATGTCTGAGTACCAGGAGTTTGATGTCACTAGTAGGACTTTCAAGGTTGAATTAGGTGAAAATAAAGACTGTATGTGTACATGTAGACAACCGCAAGCTTACCACCTGTCATGTGCGCACGTGATTGTTATTTTAGGTCAACGACACATAAACCACGTTCATTATGTCTCAGTGTACTATAGTTTGCAAAACTATATCAACACTACCGAGGGAATTCCACGTAATACGATGGAAGAGTGGGGTGATCACATCAATGGTGGCACATGCCCAGATTATAAACCATCGAATTTCAAAAGAAAGACAGGGCAGCCAAGGACAAACAGATTTAAAATAGTATGGACGAGAACACTACAAAAGTTCTAGGTTTGTAGTGTGTGTAAGTGTGGACACAACAATTCGACATGTCCTCTGATCGCGATTATAATTCATCGTGGTTGTTCGGTGTTGTGTTGTTGATCATGTGTTGTGTTGTTATTTGTGTTGTGTTGTTGTTATTGAAGTGTTGTGTTCTGTTCAATATTTGTTACACTATCTCTGTTGAGTGTAATTGAAGTGTTGTGTTCTATGTTGTTTGTTACGCTACCTTTGTTGAGTGTAATTGAATTATTGTGTTCAATGTTATTTATTACACTGGCTCTGTTGAATGTAATTGAATGTTACGTTGGTCTTGGTTTTACACTTGCTATAGTTGTTACATTTGGTACGCTTTTTACACTTGTTATAGTTGTTACATTTGGTAGCGCTTGTTACATTAGTTACTCTTATTACACTTTGTACAGTTACTACACTTATTAAATGTTATGCTTCTTCATAGCTTGCCTTATTATTATTTAACTAATTGCACATTGTTATTTGCCTCAATTGCAACAGGAAAGATGTCCGGTGCCGCCCCGTAGGAGGCGGCGGATGAGCGGTTGTTGACTAGCCACCAAGGTGAAGTGCACCCAGTATACTGCGTTCACGTGGTAGAGAAACATCGATTGATAAAATTTCTTTAGCATTTTTAAAATGTTTACGTACATATACATTTGTTATCTTTGAAGAACCTATATGAATGATTGTGGTTGCGGTTTTGATGTATTTGCCTTTTGATGTTTAGGGAATGGCACATCAATTGTCGATTTATGGATGCTTTGCGGTTGCTAGATAGTGTCTCCCAGATCTGATATATTAAAATTTTGGATCACCACTTCTGATAGCGTTAGTTGGCGCGGTGGTGTTGATGATAACCTTCACACCGGTGAGATGATGATTACATTACGGATGTTGCGATGATTCTTCTTAGTATCCGGATAGATGGCCCTATGATTGGCGGTGTGCTGTCGGTAGTAAGCGGTGGTACATGGCGGGTGTGCGATGAGCTTGGAGCACATCCAGACCCAGACATTGTATACCATGATCCGGTCCATCCGCATATCACATCACGCTTCGAATGGGGCAGCTCATGCATGTACACGCTTGCCGATGGCTGCGATGGTACTACCGTGATTCATATTTAGATCTAGAGCTACAGTTCACTATGCATGTCGCATACATCTTTTGCCATTGGATCTTTTCTTTTGCAATACTTGAGGTTCACTACGGTATCTACCATTACTTGGATATTGACGTTCCGCAGGCTGTCATTGGGTTTTGTGCTCGCTCATCTATAGAATTACATGAAGCAACAAAATCAAGCACCAACATGGTGGATGTGTTCATTTCTACAAATATGGGCATGAGCACATTCATGTGGGAAGACCTACATTACATGTTCCATATCCTCTGAGACATTGGGACTTAGCGTGGATTAGATGGAATGAAGGTTACATTAGAAATGCCATCCAATATCGAGCTTATAGGGATGAGTTGGGGGACTTACGCAAAGTCGGTATCTTGATTTGATGTAATGTTTATTGCCTTACTCATTTGGATGTTTATTACAATAATAACTTATGTTATGTACGCAGGTCATCTGGGAGCCATATGGACATCAGATCCGCTTGCGTGTCATGGATATATGTTTACGAGGGGATAGGAAATATGGCTTAGGAAATGCATCATATGTTGGAAGAGGGTAAGTGGTACACGCGTCGTGTGCTCGAACGATTCGGCATGTCTCTACCATTGATGTTGCCCGATAGATCCATCGTTTGTATGGGGTTGATGGCGAGGAAAAGGCGTGTTGATTGGGTCCATTACCACAACTCTTACATTGCTTGTGGGAGGCGAAGGCATTGAGTCGTTGTCGTTGTGGATTCATCACGGCATGATAGAGCCGCGATCAACTACATGAGATGGTATCGTTCATGGGCTTCACTTCATAGGTTGACACTTCTCCTGACATACACCCCGAGCTGGGAATGCTTGATGGTTAGTTTAAATGTATAGTATTAAAATTTGCTTTTCTTTGTAACAACGATACACTCATATAAATTTACGTATATGTAATATATTTTGAATCGAGGACATATTAGCGTTATTTGGCGAGAGGTGGATCTGAGGAATATCGGACATCTTTCGATGAATATGAGGAATTGTTGGTAATGGAGGATATGCATATCTCTCGATCTGAGGATCTTGACATTCGAGGCACGCATCAGCGTCGGATGTTCCATCGATGGATGTGGGGCCATCCCTCTGTCCCAGTGGTGGGACATCTACACTACATTTACGACCACCCAGGTATTCATATCGAGGTAATGTGGTCAAATGCACCCATGGAGCGCGGCATCCGCATATGGTCGTCATTTCATATAGCCATATGGAGTTTACCATGGTATTGTTGCCCTCAAGCCGGTTGACATACCTCATATTCTGAGTTAGGATCGCCACCCATGGAGCATGGAAGAGGAGGAGGACCATCGACAACATCATCTCGTGATGGCGCGGAGACCACCATCCCTACACTCACGGCGGCGATGCGATTCCGTGAGCATCGATGACGGTAGATGTATTATATTTTTTTTGTGCATTTGATGGCATGTATTTCTGACAGTTTATATGTTTTTATGTTTACTCATTCACCTACTTCTCATTGTGTTATCTAGTGATGTTTCTTGTTTATTTAATTTGGTTAACTCGAGAGGATGGAAGACTTAATGTGGAATTACATATAGTTCAAATCTAATTTAAAACTATTTGTCATATATGTATTTATTTTGATCTCCAAATAAAACATATTTGATAATGGTAGTTATTTTCAAGACATTTAAAATGTCCAAAAATTATTTTTGAGTATTTATAAAAATAATATGATTTATTTTAAAAAAAAAATAAAAACATCTAAAATACATTAAATAATTATTTTCTTAAATATAAAAATATATTAAGTAAATATGTTTTAAAATAACATACAAAATCAAAACATAAAATAAGATTGATCCAAATAGTTCTAATTTAATCGATACTTCCATTTACCCTAATTTCTAAGCAAATGAAATGAACTATCAATTTAAGCTATAGTTCTATTTTCATTTTGGGCCATTGTAGCTACCTATATAAATATATGCTTATTTTCTTGTACTAATCATATTAAAACTCATTAACTCATTTCATCTTTATTTAATTTATGCAATTATTATATTTTAATGTTAAATGCCTTTCTGTACTATATATTTTTAAACGTAGTATATCTCGGTTTTATTGTGTTATGTTCATGTCTTCATCTTCGTAGTGATATATCTTAAGTTTTCATCCTCCCATTATACAGGTTCTTCAACCTGAACATGTTAAGTCATACACAATAATTGTATAATTAAACTTTTCTCTCTTAATTGTGGAGTCATTGCTATGAATATTTGGATACAAATAAATTATAAAATTCTTAATTTTATTCTATTTGGGGAATGAAAGTATGAATTTTTTCACACTAAGTGTCAAGTTAGGTTCAATATTTACAAATGAACGAAATCGAAATTTCAGAATGAAGAGATACACATTTTTTTCATCAAGTAGTTGGACTCTTCTCATGTTAATTAGTCAATTTATATATAGAATATATTGAGGTGTTTGATATTACCAAAAGGAATTATGTATTTAACAATAAAAATAACTTTCACTTTCTTCAAATTATATATACACAAAAAGCTGCTACAGAAGATTCGTAAAACTTGTCAACATGAAAGTTGTAGAATTTTTTATTCCCTTTGATGCTAACCAAGCGAAATCCGACATGAGCGATATGGCCAAAATAGAAATTTTGTTAATTTCATTTTAAAAAAAATTAATTTTTTGGATTGATCGGATAATAATGAAGCGCCTCGGCCGATCCCGGGTGAATATTTTAAATTTTTTTTAATTAATAATTACGTTTTATTTAGGGTAATTTAAAATTAAGTCTAGTTTCGAATCGGTTGGGTTTTGCTGACGATTTAGGAGGATATTATATGATGGCTTAATCTATCCGAACAATATGAGAATATTATTAATTATGATATGACACTGAAAATTCTACTAGCGAAGCACGAATCTTGATGTCAAAAGCAAGTTGATCCTCAGTTGAAATTAGTCGAGATCAAATACTTAAAATATCTTTAGAAATTTTGGGATATCAGTTAAATCCCTAAATAGCTCTCAAACATGGAGTCTTTATAGTCAAATCGAGCGTTTCGATGAGCCAGATCTAATAAGCCCAAGATCTCATAATTTTGATTTTATCTGAGCATTCAAATGCTTAAAATACATCAAATGATCAAAGGAATCATTTGAGCCAAGATGGAGGAGTGATTATTTTGCATGTATTTACGAGTCACTCCTCCATCTATATCCTCATTCCTCATATGAGGCCAATAAGAGAGGAGAGAGCTCAAGCTTGAAAATCCTCGCATAATGTACCACTTTCGGTGTAACCACTCGTTGATTACCAACCACCGCCAAGGCCACTAATCCTCGCCCGTCATCAATCTTTCTTCTGATGACCTTCATCGATGGTTGTTCCCATTGTTCACCATCATTTGCTACCACTAGCTATTACCGAACGTGACTATATGGATGTTGTTGTCGATTTTGATTCCCATTGTCGCCTTTTCTCCTGTAACTATGTAATCCGTTATTTGTACTCAAAATAAATATATAGTGGAAGCTTTTCTTGGGCTAGTGATTTTCCCTCTTTTGAGGTTTTGTAAAATTCGAGTTTTCTTGTTCACTCTTTAAATACGTGTGTGGATTTCACAACTAAAGGCGTAAACTTTCACTCTACCATAAAATGATTTTCTAAAGTTTGGCGCCGTCTGAAATGATTCACATTATTTTATCTTGTATGGCGATCAAGTTTCCCAACAAGATCAAAACCACCAGCGAGGTGAAACATTTCAAGCTTTTAAGGAGCACATAAGAAGAATGAAGATTCATCAAACTTTAATCATTCAACTTTTGTTGAAATTGAGGCAACTCTTAATCTCAGATTACCCATATTATGGTAAGAATCTCGATTACCATCCCAAGAAACAAGTAAAGTTGGAGGATATTTCAACATTGAGAAGAGATACAACAAATTATGATTTTCCAATCATACTAATGGAAAACAGACTAAGGTTAAGGAGAAACTTTGGCTACAACCATAAATGGATTTTTGATTCAACCTCTTCCATAGTTAATGTCATGACAAACCACAGATAGGTCAAAAGGTCCTTGGTGGACTTCCCATGACCTCTTCCAGTTAACGTCATTAACACTCGACAAACAACCTGATGAGTCAAAATCTCACGGTTTCAATTCAACCTCTTCCATACAGGTTAACATCATCGAGCAAGACTCTAGCAACAACCGATAGGTCAAAATACTATGATTCAATTCAACCTCTTCCATACAAGTTAATGTCATAACACCACGACAAACAATCTCGGATAGTTAATTCTGATTCAAGACCTCTTCCATATAGGTTAACGTCATCGTAACTCGACAACAACCTGATGGGTCAAAATTCTCCGATTCAATTCAACCTCTTCCACAAGTTAACGTCATCGAGTAACACTATGACAAACAACCTAAGATAGGTTAAAAGGTCCTTGGTGTACTTCCTAAGGACTCTTCCACACAGGTTAACGTCGTCGAGTAACACTACAAACAATTTTATGTGTCCGGTGGACTTCCTGATCTTCCACAGTTAAGTCAGTAACACTCGACAACAACCTAGATAGGTCGAAGGTCCTTGGTGGACTTCCTACGACCTTTTCCACCGTTAACATCGCCAACACTCGACACAACCAGATGAGTCAAAGATCCTCGTTCAATTCAACTTCTTTTCACAGTTAGCGTTATCTAGCACTCTAACAAACAACCTGGATGGGTCAAAATCCTCAACGGTTCAATTGACTTCTTCCATACAGTTAGCGTCTCAACGACAAGAACCTGATAGTCAAAAGGTCCTGTGGACTTCCCACCTCTTCCATGTTGCGTCGCCGTAACACCGACAAACAACCTTGATAGGTCAAAATCTCGGATTCAATTACCTCTTCCATCTTAACATCGGGTAACATGACAAACAACCTGATGGGTCAAAATCAAGATTGATTCAATCTTCCACATCGTGTTAACATCATTGAGCAAACACTCGACAAACAATCTCTTATAGGTCAAAAATCCTCAGCGGACTCAATGCAACCTCTTTCACACAAGTTCGTCATGAATTTATAGTCACACTCGACAAATAACCTCGATAGGTCATTCATAAATTAATGATTGCCGTTATATTGCGTTAAAACCATGCCCATCTTAATATTCCATCGTCAGTGTATCTCACTGTCATTGCCATATTGTAATCTTTCAACCTGCTACACGACCATTCCGGCAATTTTTGGTCACACCACTGCCGGTCATCTGGACTACGCGCTTGCCATGCTACCGATCATTTATCTTTATGACCACCATCGCCGGCCATCAGACCATCATAATAATTTTTCGCCATCACCGCAAAGCTGGCTATACTCGCCGATTAACCACCATCGACTACCATTAGGTTAAGCTAGAATATCGCCGGTACAAGTTATTCTGACATCGAGCATCTTTGGTCACCATAATTTGTTATCCCTGATCTGGTCATGCTGAACCATCTGGTTATTTCGACCAGTCGCGCCACCACTATCATCGGTCATCGGCCATCGCCGGTCACCACCATCTTTCATTGATTGATGCTGCATCCGTGACTACCGTCTATTCTTGCCGCCACCCCGTGACGTCAACCATCTCCATGGCTCTCCGCCGATCATCGTCAATTTGCTGAAATATCACCGACCACCTTCGGCATGTAATATCTCCGTTATCATGTGATGATCTCCTTAACAACTCGGCGATATGATATGCCTCTTTTAAAGCGATGTATGTAGTGTCATGATGCTTAAACCCGATCGATCAGAAGGCGTAACACCTCTTTCGAGGGAAATGTCATATACGCCTCGATCACCTCCAAACCCGGTCTGATAATCGCCTCTTTCGAGAAAACGGAGCCTCTCAGATGAATCAGCCTTGATGCTTCCAAACCGGTTGGTCCAACAGGCAATCGCGCTCTTTGGCGGAGTCGTATATACGGGCCTTGATCACCTTGAACCCTGGTCCGACAAGCTAACACCTCTTTCAGGGAAAATGAGCCTTATGAACTACGGTCTTGATCGCCTCAAACCGGTCGGTCGACAGAGTACTTTGAGGGAAAAGCGAATGGCCGTATGAACTACGGGCCTTGATGCCTCAAACCCGGTCGGTCCGACAAGAAGTCAACTCTCTTTCAGGAAAAGCGGAGTCTCACCATATAAGTGAGTCTTGATCGCCTCCAAACCCGGTCTTTGACAAGGCGGCACACCTCTCAGGAAAACTGAGCCTCACCATATGAACTACGGGCCTTGATCGCCTCAAACCCGGTGGTCCGACAAGTTAATGCCTCTTTAGGGAAACTGAGCCTCTCAGATGAACCAGCCTTGATGCCTCCAAACCCTCGGTCCGACAAAGGTAGTTACGCCTCTTCGAGAATAAATAAATTGCCTTGATAGCCTCCGAACGACCTTCTCTCAAAAAGAAGAGGAACATTAGAGCATATGAGAGTTGTGTCTCCTTACTTGACTATAAGGGGGTTTTTGTAGATCCACTATAGGGGAAAGAGAGAATAAATTAAAAAAAAAACCCTTCTCTTCATTATGACATTTAGTTTAAAAAATATCCTCTATTTATTATGACATTTAATTAAAAAAACCATCTATTCATTATGACATTTAATTAAAAAAAAACCTCTTCATTATGACATTTAATTAGAAAAAAAAACCCTCTCTTCATTATGACATTTATTTAAAAAAAATCCTTCTACTCATTATGACATTTAATTAGAAAAAAAAATTTCAGATATTTTTGGATGAATTAAGATAATATCATCCAAAAATAGGGGGCAACTGATATTATAATGAAAATTCTACTAGTTGAAGCACGATCTTGATATTGCAGTTAATCCTAAGTTGAAATTATAGTAGATCAAGCACTTAAGATATCGTTAGAAACTTTGGGATATCTAAATCCCTAAATAGCTTTCAAACATGGAGTAATAATAAATCGAAATCTCGGCGGATCTAACAAGCCCAAGATCTCATAATTGACTTCATGCATTCAAATGCTTAAAATACATCAAATGATCAAAGGAATAGCCGTAGATGGAGGTGATTGGATTTTGCATGTATTTATAGAGATATACTCCTCAATCATAAATAGTCATTCCTTATGTGGGGAGGCCAAGCAAGAGAGAGAGAGCTCTAAAAAAATCCTTGCATAATTGTTACCTGCTATCGCCGACCACCCTCGTTGGTTACCAACCACCGCCGCCGGCCACCGCCGATCCTCACCGTCGTCAATCTCCGTCGGTCTCCATCATGACCTTCATCGGTGTTCCATTGTTGTTCATTTGCTAACAACTGTTACAACCTGAGCACTATATATTTGTTGTTGTCCATTTTTGGGATTCCCATTGTCGCCCTTCTCATATACAATTATGTAATCCGTTATGGAAAACTTGTACTCAAAATAAATATATAGTGGAAGCTTTTTAGCCTGATTTTTTCTTTTGAGGTTTTCCACGTAAAATTCTTTTCTTGTTCACTCTTTAAAATACATGTGTATTTGGATTTCAACAGGCGTAAACTTTCACTCTACTGCAACTGGTTTTCTAGCACGCAACAAATTATATTATAATTGCCTTTTTTTAAGATTATGTACTCAAATTTAATCCATAAAAATTTACATTTATTTTCAATCAATACATTATAGCATCGGCACAATTATCCCATCTTAATTTTACTCTTTACCTAAATAATCAAGGCATAGTCTATTTCGATATATATATATATATATATATATATATATATATATATATGTGCTAGAAAATCAATTGTAGTAGAGTGAAAATTTATTTACTTTGGAAATCCATAGTAAATTTAAAGAGTGAACAAGAAAATTCTGACATTTTATGGGAAAACCCTAGAATAGGGTAAAAAATCACCTTTAATAAAATCATCCACTATGTATTTTGAATAAAGTTTTCTGATTGTTGACATGAAGAGACAATGAAAGTGGGTTCCTTAATCCGATATTAGTCAACGGGATCAAGCAGGATCGGTGGTGGCGGTGGCGATAGTTGACGTTCAGCGAGGGTGATAAATAGTGGTGGCTATTATGCGATCGCGCTTTAGAGCTTCTCTCTTCTCTGCTCCCCTATGAAGAATGATTTTATTTATGGGAGATGATTTCCCTACATGCAAAACCCATACCACTCCACTTCGCCGGACGATGATTCATGATCATTTGATGTATTTTAAATTTTCAGAAGTCCAATTATGAGATCTTGGTTTAGATATCAAGACGCCGATATGATAAACACCCATGTTTAAGAGCTATTTATGGATTTAACTGATATCCCAAAGTTTCTCATGATATTTTAAGTCGATCCTCAACTTGGGATCAACTTGCTTTTGACGCTCAACTAATTAAAACAATATATATATATATATATATATATATATATATATATATATATATATATATATATATATATATATATATATATATATATATATATATATATATATATATATATATATACACTATTTGAATCTTTTATTTTATAATTTATCATTTAATTATTTAGAAAACAATTAATTTTTTCTTCAACCATAAAGTATTGATGCAAGTGTTTTATTAATTTGTTAATAAAAAATAAAAATCTTAAAATATATGGCTTTTAATAGTGAATTTCATCATCATATTTGCTCAACCAAGCATTCGTAATCTTTGAAACTCGTGATTTACATTTTTTAAAATTTTGTTGGTTTATGTGAGTTGCTCAGGTTTTTTTTTTTTTTTTTCACCAAAAACAAGCTTAATTAATGCAACGATGCTCATAAATTCAAATAACTTCAACTTAGTTCTTTAGAACTTGCTTCTATCCTCTATTATAAAACTTAAAAATTATTATTTGAGATTTTTCTCAGTATTATTTTAGATTATATTTTTAAAATTTTTACAAGAATATTGCATAGCTGGGTTCAACTAATGCCCAAATAACATGATAAGTCCATCTATAATAATAAGCCAAAATCAAATTAGTTTATGATACATTTGAGACAGCTGTAGTTTTTTATAAAGCTGATTAGTAGAAAGTAGATTTTTGAAAAGCTGTTGTGAGTGTTTAAAAGAAAAAAATTCAAACAACAGATTACTAACAACCTCCACACTTTAATAACTATGATTTTGAAAAATAACTTGTTATCACAAATTTTTTTGAAAAATAGCTAAAAAGCCAGTTGCCAAACATAGTTGTAATTGTTTTCTAAAAAATAAAGCAGCTAAAAATTTATTCCAAATGTACCCTTAATCTTATACTACAAATTATGAAATTTTTTGAAAGCCATAGAAATTTTATTCATCAAATTATTAATGGGTTGAAGAGACCGACAAACTAATAAAATTGTGTTAGTAGTACTTACGATAAAAAGAATATATATATATATATATATATATATATATATATATATATATATATATATATATATATATATATATATATATATATATATATATATATATATGAGACGTCTACAAAACAAACAAAAGAGATACAATTGTATATAAAAAATCACAAAAGAAAAGATTAATTATTCATAATTAGTTTTCTTTCTGATGAATTATAACTGTCGATTTTTTTAATACTTAAAAATAATATTTTGTCAATAAACAATTTTCAAAACTTCGATTCAGAAGAAGTTGATAAAGAAAAAAAAATCATAAAGGACCATTTAAGAAAAATAAAAAATAAAAATAAAAATTGACATTTGATAGACCGGAAAGTACACAAATTAATCTAAGCGTTTAAACATAAGTAACGAATTAACAATTGGTCGTAAACCATTAAAAAAATTCGGGAATTAGAACAGCAGTGATTACTACTTCAGCAAGAGTTTATCTTAGGGCTGCGAATGAGCTGAGCGCTCGATAAATTATTTGTAGTTTGGTGCAATAATAGCTAGTTTATGATCGCTGGATTAATTAGACAAACAAAATTGAACATTCTTATAGATACTAAGTTGTTAAATAAATAAATCATTAATAATATCATTTAAAATTCATAAACATAAACATGCTCGTTAAGATGCTCGAACAATACTCAATACAAGCTTGCTTAAGGGTCAATTTAAAGTTTGATAGAGGCTCGATAAAAAGCTAATTAATATTTAATGAATTAAAATATTAATTAACAATTCTTAAAAGAAAATAATAACATATATTAAAATAAATTAAATTTAAAAGTATTAATAATTTTATTTAGTAGTTTTATTTAATTTTAATTAATTTTAAGTCTTATTCTTAATCACTTTAAAAACTCAAATCCTACTCACTCATAAGGCTCGTTTGTTGAGTTAATAAATTCTTTGATTGGTAGGCTCATTTATAAACATGCTAAGCCTCATTGAAGTAGCTAACAAAAAACTCGATAATAAGACTTATGAATAAGTACATGTGGTATGAATGCTAATTAGAAGTAAAGCTATCAATTGTTATTTATTGCGTGCTAGAAAATTAATTGTGGTAGAATAAAACTTTACATCTTAGCCTTGTTGAAATAACACACATGATATTTGAAGATAGACGAGAAACTCAGATTTTACATGAAAAATCCGAAAAAAGAAAAAATGAGGCTTAGCCGGTAAAATGTTCCATTATATAGTTATTTTGGAGTACAAAGTTTAAGTTTTCCGATAGATTACATAGTTGTATGTGAAAGCCACAATGGAAATCATCGTGACAGCTATGCAGCGATAGTTGCAACGATTATAATAGCGTCAGCGATAGTGAATATTGTTGGTGATGATCAGACTATCGAGTGATGCGGTGGCGGTGACTAACAATAGTGGTCAACGGCGGTGATCGCAACGTTAGTTACGGCGCAATGATCGGATGATAGACGGCAACGATGATCAGCGGTGGTGCGCGATGAGCGGTAGTTCGGAGTGGCAACAATAGTCAGCAGCGGTGTCAGCGGTGTGTCAGCGGTGATGACCAACGTGTGCGATCAGCGTAATCGGAGTGGTGCAACGATGGTCGCAGCGGTGAGCGGCGGCGGTATGCAGTGGTGCAGCGGTAGTCGATGATGATCGGCGCGATGATGGTCGTCCGGTGGCGATTATGCTTGGAGGTTCTTCAAACTCTCTCTTCTCTTTATCTTGACCTCTTCTCATGTGAAGAATGACAGGCTATTTATAGATTAGAGAAATGTCATTTCTGTAAATACATGCAAAATCCAAACCACTCCATCGGACGACTTAAAATGATTCATTTGATCATCTCATATATTTTAAGTATTTGAATGCTCAAATAAGGTCAGAATCAAGAGATATCAGACTTGTTAGATCCGGCTCGTCAAGATGCTCGATTTGACTATATAGACTTCATATTTAGGAGTTATTTAGAGATTTGACTGATATCTCAAAGTTTAAGCACTTGTTTGGGCTAGTCTCGACTTAGAATTAGATTACTTTCAATATCAAGATTTGTGCTTCAACTAGTGAAATTTTCATTATCATATTAGTGGCCCCTCTATTTTTGGATGACATTATCTCTATTATCCAAAAATGCATACCAAATAATTGAAAATAATAACTCCTGCAACGTTAATGAAATTTGCGGGTTCATTAACCTTGCATCACATATAGTTTGAAAGAATAGATCTTCGTGGGTGCACAAGATTATGATCATTTAAGTGGGTCGAGCGTATGTTGGTGCTCATGGCAAGCTCTGGGGAGGGCTCCTGCTCATGGGCTCATGCTGGGAGCATGCACCTTAGGAAAGCTTCGGGCATGCATGTGAGCAAACATTTTGGATTTTTTTTATTTGTTCTTATTTTTTTCCTTATTTTTTCTTCATTTATAAAAGGAAAGAGATAATGGAGTGCAAAAATTTCAAAATCCATTTAAATGTTTTCAAATTTTCTCTCAAAATTTATTCCCTTTTTGCCCCTATTGTGGATCTATAAAACACCCCTTGGGGTTAAATAAGGAGACACAGTTTTCTCCTGTATGCTCTAATGTTCTTCTATGCTAGATGAGAAATTATCTAGTAGAAGTTCAGAAGGGTAATAAAAAATTTCTTTTGTTAGCGAAGCTCTAGACTTCTTCTAAAAAGAAGGCTATTTACTTTGTTGATCAAGGCTCATAGTTCATATGGTGAAGCATCGATTTTCCCTCGAAAGAGGCATCAATTGTCTTCGTCAGACCGACCAAGTTCGGAGGTGCTCAAGGCCCGTAATTCATATGGTGAGGCTCCAATTTTTCCTTGATAGAGGTGTCAACTGTCCTCGTCGGACCGACCAGGTTTGGAGGCGATCATGGCTCATAGTTCATTTGGCGAGGCTTCAATTTTCCCTCAAAAGAGGAATCAACTGTCCTCATTGGACAGATCGGGTTTAGAGGCGATCAAGGCTCATAGTTCATATGACGAGGGTCCGAATTTCCCTCGCGAGAGACATCAACCATCCTCATCGGACTGACCGGGCGATCAAGGCCCGTAGTTCATATGGCGAGACTTCGATTTTCTTTCGAAAGAGGCACCAACTATTCTCATCGGACTGACCTGATTTAGAGGCGATCAAGACCCATAGTTCATATAAAATTGATTTGCTTGAAACTCTGATAAATGGTTCAATAGTTGACAAATGCTAAGATGGTGGAAAAGCATTGATTAGGAACCATTCCTTAGTAAACTCAGAAATTCTAGCAGATAATTTCATAGTCTCATTTTTCATGATGGTACTTGATCCGTTGACTTGAATGGAAGGGGTAGAATCAAATCCGCTGAGGATTTTTGACCTATCCGAGGTTGTTTGTCAAAATGTTAATGACATTAACCTGTATAGAAGGGGTCGAATTAAATCTGTGAAGGATTTTTGATCCATCTGATGTTGTTTGTCAAAGTGTTACTTGATGACATTAACTTGTATGGAAAGGGTTAAATTGAATCCGCAAAGAATTTTTGACCCATCTGAGGTTATTTGTCAAAGTGTTACTTGATGACATTAACTTTATGGAATGTGATGATTAACTTATATGAAAGGGGTCGAATTGAATCCGGAAAGATTTTGACCCATCCAGGTTGTTTCAAAGTGTTACTATGATGACATTAACCTCGTATGGAAGGGGTCAATCAAATCGCTTGATGATTTTACCCATCTGAAGCTTGTTTGTCAAATTGTGAAGAATTTTTGACCTATCTGAGGTTATTTATCAAAGTGTTACTTGATGACATTAACCTGTATGGAAGGGGTCAAATTAAATTCGCGAAGGATTTTTGACCCATCCAAGGTTATTTATCAAAGTGTTACTTGATGATATTAACCTGTATGGAAGGGGTCGAATTGAATCCACGAAGGATTTTTGACCCATCTGAGGTTGTTTGTCAAAGTGTTACTTGATGACATTAACTTGTATGGAAGGAGTCGAATTGAATCCGTGAAGGATTTTTGACCTATTTGAGATTGTTTGTCAAAGTGTTATTTAATGACATTAACCTTTATGGAAGGGTTTCGATCAAATCCCCTTAGGATTGATCATGCTCCATCTGAGAAACAACGTGAGTTGTGCATTTCTAAAGTGGGAGGATTAAAATGAAGAAGATCATTTATGTACAACAAGCTTAAAAGAAAATGCCATAAACTCATTACTTTGATAATGTCGGTGATACAATATTGTCATAAGATAACTTAACAAGAGGAATGAGATAAATTTTAAAGAGAGTTAACAAAAGACAAGATGGACATGAAAAGACAATGAGGTAGAATGAATATTTATACACTAAGAATTACATATAACATTTTGAGATCCTCCATATTCTAAGTTCTAGGAAGATTTTTTCTTTGGATCCTT
Organism: Cymbidium sinense; assembly: GCA_021442155.1. NCBI lineage: Eukaryota > Viridiplantae > Streptophyta > Magnoliopsida > Asparagales > Orchidaceae > Cymbidium > Cymbidium sinense. The sequence goes on along the minus strand of CM038223.1, from coordinate 143,940,701 downwards.
GATCATTTTGACTGACATTGATAATGAACAAAGTCTTTTATGTGAAAGTCAAGACACTTCTTCATCTCGGGTTAAAATTCATCAAGGTCACCAAAGGGCGTGGTTGAGCTTGTCTGAGGTAACATGATTATGTTATTTATTCATTTCTATAAACCACTCCAACCCCAATGAGAGTTGAAAATTTCATCTTAAGATGAGGTAAAGTGAGACAAAGATTGATTGAGGCCTTCCAAAGATAGGCGTTAAATTTGACTTGACCACTATGAATTTAACTGAATGAGTAACTTGTCGAGGAAATTTTCCAAGAATAATAGGAGGGGTAACTGCCCCCTTCACTTGCACAAAGCAATTATCAAACCCATATAATAGTCCTACAATGGGTTGGAGTTTTTCCTTAACCAGACCCATGCTAAGAAAGGTGGAGTAAATAAAACATCAATAGAACTCCCATTATCAATAAAAAATTCTCTAACATTAAACATGGGTCATCGATCCCACATTGATGACAAGAGGATCTTGATGCAAACTTGGACTCTTTAAAGCCGAGTCATTAAAAGTAGGGATGATTTTGGTGAATTTTATTTTCATTCTTCATCTATCTTTTGAAAAAAATAAATGAAGAACAAAAATAACACTTCTTGAGTTGGACACCACGTAGATCTATAGATGTTCTCATTAGAGTGATCGGGTACGATATTGAGGAATGATGTACTATCTCGAGAGATAGAAGTCACCATCTTATAATGGACCTAATCACTTTTTGAGGGCTCCTAAGGATAATGGGTCTTCGTATGTACCAGAGATTCTTCCCCTACTTTACACGAAAAAGAGAAGCAAGGTTTATTTTAAATTGGGTTCGTTAAATTCCCTATGGAGGTAAGCCCCCATAGTTAATTACATCTTAAAGAATAAGATTTTTTAAGAATACTCTTGATTATGGTAAATGATCATTGTCTCCAAAGATTTCAAAGATAGGACTATCAATCGAATGATTAATTTTAGAATATCAAGTGGGATTGATCAAAAGGAGGAAGTTTTTATCGAAACTAAAAGGAGATAAGTAGGGGATGCTTATGATACTAGGAGGCCTAGTAAGCATCCTAAACTATCCTATGGTTGGGCTTTACATTTTTGAAGTTAAGGAAAATTATTTATATGAGTTGAATTTTTATTAGGATTCTAGGACTTACAATTCTATGATACAAGATCATGAAAATGCCTAAGAATTTAGGGTTTATGCTTGTAGCCTCAAAGGGAAGGAAACAGTAAACTCAAAACCTAAATCTAGGGAGCTTGGCGAGGGCTAAAGCATGACACAAATCTAAGGCAAAAATGGGCATATGGTTTACCTCCACAAGAGAGGATAAACCACCGACTTGGACTTAAACGGGTGGCAACTACCAACCTATGATTTTAAATTCATAGGCAAGTCATATGCATTTGCAAGATAATTAAGCGTTATTTATTTAGAAAGAGACTAAGTCCTCAAACACACTCCCTAAGAGACTAGATCATGTAAGGCATGAGTAATGACTTAAATTTAATGCAAATTTTTGTTATATTTTATTTTCATTTTTGGACCATTGATTTAACACATGCTATGAGATTCATATGCTTAATGCATGAGAAATTTGATTATGGGCCAAAATCAACAAGAAAGAGGTGTATTTTTACCATGGCTCTCAAAGGTCAAGCCAAATTTCCTAACAAAGGTGGAAGCCCTCCATAAGCAAAAGTGCAGCAAGATGCTTTTTATGCATGATGTGAAAATATGCAACATCTAGCTAAGGGGTTACTAAATCTTTTATCTTGATTTATAACCTAGGCTTTAAGTGAGGTTATGAGTTATTAAGTTTTTAATCTTTGAGTTGATTAATTGGATAGAAAATGTATTTATTTTTTCTAAGAGCCTAATCGCATCTAAGCCATTCATCAAAGCAAGGAAGAGACTAAAAAAATCATGTCATCTTAATGCACAAGATAACCAAACATCAAATAATTTATAAAGCTAACGCAAAAGAATAAAAGGCCTTTGTGGTCGGGCTCCACCGCACAAACCCGAAAAGAAATATGGGTAGTCGAGCTCTACCCTTATATAACTCGGATTACAAATGAATTAATTACAATAAAAAAGGAGTTCATGTTATGGGGTCCTTCATTCTTCTTTCTTCTTTTCTTCATGTTTTGCTTCACTTTTTTCTTTTCTTTTTTTTTCTTTTGGTTGGTTGGAATATGGATGTCTAAAGGTTTTCACATTACATAAGACATAGTCTTATGACCAATGTTCATCCTAATCCCTCATAACATTTATTCCAAATCCTAATTGCAAAATTATATGAAAAATAAAAAAGTAAATCTAACTAGAACTTGCAAAATAGATATTAGCTAAACACACCACACATCCTAAGCATGTATATGAATAAATTGGACTTAACAGCCCACACATAGGTAACCAAGTCCACCTAGCCTATTTTGGATTATGCTTAGGGGCATAAGCAACCTGCATAGCAGAATCATTTATATCTTTATTACAGCGCCCCTTAAGCACAATCCTTTATAGAAGATAATAATTAGACTAAGATCGTCATATCATCCAATCTATGCACATACACCCTAATATTTAGACTAAATTATTACATTAAAAAATAAAATCAGGCATCAAACCATGCATCACCCTAACATAGAGCTAAAAATGATGGCTTAGCCTAATGTGTGTGCCATTTGAGGCTTGTGTGGTATGTCTTAGCTAGGCTTTAAGGTTATGATTTCTAAGTGTGAAATGGTTCAACTCAGAGGGTGATTTCATTTAAGTGGTTTAGTTGATTTATTAATTTTATTTGATGATTTGATTTGGTTTAAATGAACCTACACTTAATTACTAAATGTTGTAAAGAGAGAAAAAAAGAAGAGAACTTCTCTTCCCTCCCCACCTTAAGTAATTTCTAAAGTAGATTCATTAGTGATTTTTCTTTAGCGAATATTTTATTGTGTTTTTTAATTAATCCTAAGTTTAGATTTACTCTAAATAAATTCAATCAAATAATAAATGCATTTTAAGATTAATTAAAGTGAATTACTATCACAAAATACACAACCCTTTATTTCTTTCCAACATGTGTATCATGCACATGAAATGATCTTAAGCATATCTATACATGCAAGTGTAAATATGTAGCACACCTTGATGATGAATGCTGAGAGATGTTGCTTAAGGAAATTTGGATGTTTCATGATGCTTGATTTTGTTAAGTAGAAAAGAAAGGGATTAATTAAATTCACATTTACATGTATGAAAGATATAAGTGAGTACGATGCCATTAGTTTCTACACCAAGGTTGTAAGGTACAAGACCTACTTAGAGATTATTAAAGTCTCGCAACCCCGAGATGTCCAGACTAATATACCACTTTTCTTAAATACATGTGCATGTACGAAAAGAAATGAAAGGAAAAAGAATCATGCAAAAGGTTTTTGTTTGTTTGTTTGATTTATTAGTTGTTTAATTTATATGTGCAATGTGAATATCCATCTTAATTTATGATATAGGAGTGCAATGCGTATGAATAAATTGAAGTAAGTGTTATGTTTTTTTTTTTCAAATAAACTATACACTTTGCAAATCCTATACAAACTATGTTAAGAAAAGAGAAGAAAATCACATAACATATTTTAAGTTATATTCACATGCAAGCTTATAAATACTTATAAGTAGCATACATTCATTTATAATCTTTGATTTATAAGTTTTGAAAATAATTTTTTTTATTTAGTAGTGATAATAGCCATTCATATTCTTATTTTAGCCAAAATAAATGCAATTTGACATAAAGGAAACATTTCATTTATTTGATTTTTTAAAAAGATGTGATTGCATGATTTCATATGACATACACCATTTAGCATGCTTGGAAAAAATAAAGTGATGTAAGCATATAACTTCATTCACCCTAATTAATTCCTAAAGATAATCCTATGAAATAAGATCATTTAAAGAGAATCAACATTTCTTAAAGAGATTTTATTTTTGTTTTGAGTTTGATTTAAGAAATATGAAAAGGGTGTTTGCTGGTCCTAACCTATTCCCTCATATGTGAGTTGATTTAGTTTAAATTTTAGAACCATTAAGTTGATTTTATATTTTGTTTAGGTTAAGGTGTGAATTAAATCAATTAATTACCCCTTACTGACACCTCCTTAATATAATTATTCAAACAATTGTGAGCCAACATATGATATGCAACCACATGAAATTTAAATCAATGCTCTAAAAAGAAAGGGGCCTAATGTAATTAACTCACAATTCATGATTAATTAAACTAAAGAGTTTAATTAAGTATTTTCATAAACCCTCCCACATATGTGGGTTAGATTTGATTTTTTTAAACTTACCTTAGGCTCTTGAACACCTAAGGATCTACCTAACAAAGGATTGATTAAGTTCAAATTGATTCTGAAAATTTGATTAAGCTAATTAAGAAGATCATTAATGGATTAATCCTTAATTATGTTTGGATTAAGAAAGAAAGGGGGTTTAGGGAATAACTTAGAAAATACCCCAAACCCATTATATAAACCTCCTTTACACTTAAACAATGTTTAATAATCTTAATTTAGTGATTAAACCACTATTCACATGCTTAATTACCCTTAATTATATTAGGGTGATTAGGGACTCATTATTTGATTTTCCTAATTAACTCATTAATAAATTCCAAAAAAATTAGGGGAGGCAGAGGTCATCCCCTTAAATATGTATAAAAAGTTTGGAATTAATTAATGAAATGATCACAGAGTAATTAGTGTTATTAAGTTTTTAATTAAATCATAATTAAGGAAATTCCACTATTCAAAATTAATTGGAAATAAATTTATTGGATCCCCCTCTGAATTATCTTTAAAATGAGCCCTCATTTATATTTTTCTGATTTTTCTACATTTAATTATTATGTATTTTGAAGTTTTGTGATTAATAAGTCATTAATTTCCTAATTATATATAATCTACGCCATGGACGCTAACGCGCATGCTTTCCACGTGGAGGGATTGGCTATTTAAGTAGTCAAATTAAATCATGCGTTAGTTGGCGGCCCTATGCATTTTCTCCTTGGACAGTCCGATCAAGGATTGGATAGTTAGAATAAAACCCGTGGATCTAAAGGGATTAAATCACTGGATCTACATGGATTAATTAGGACCGTCCATCTAAAACATGTGGGATGGATGGTCCAAGATTCATCCCTAGTCTCGCCTTCAGGAGACGGAGACTGTTCATCCTCCATGGCTTGATTCAAGCTCACTTAAGCTCGGATTGAGCTAGGATTCAACCTACACCATCTAGGAGAAATAAGAAACACATCCAATGGTGGAATTGAATTGGGATTACACTTCCCTTCACAAAGGACCAAGGATTTTCTAAGTTATGCTCAATTTTGGTTCATACCTCATCGGAGGCTATCACTGTTGCTCCCAACCATTGAGGTAGCTTCGTCTAGTGGAGATGAAGCCCCATTGAAGGTTTAAAGGCTTGTGATGAATTGGATCTTCCTATTGACCAAAATGAGCTTCAATTGCTTGCGACTTTGATCAAACTCCTCCTTCCGTGGCTTGGATGCTTGGGATTTGATTTGGGTGAGCTTGATTAGGTCCCTTGAGGGTACTTGTATAAGGAATTTGGATTCTATGAAGAATTGAGTGAGTTTGGATTTCTTCCTACCTCCCCTATTCTCGGCTTAAACAAAATTGAGAATGAGGAATTAGGAAGAGCTTGGGAATTACTTTAGAGAGCTTGGGGAGCTTGCCATAGGTCTCGCTGGTTCAACTGAATGTAAGCCACTTGAATTGGAATGAAATTAGGGGGAGTATATCTGCCCCTACTCGGATCGGATGGCCGTGAGCCTCCTTTCCATTTTGATCAAATTGATCTTATTGAATGGGTTTGTTAGGTTGTTAGGAGCTTCACATGGTTCGATTTTGGTAGGGGTGTGTAGTGGAGGAGTTGTTCATGTGTTAAATGAGACTATGGGGTGATTCCATGTGCTCATTTTTCATTGGGTGGTCAATTTTGGCTTTGGGTTAGGTTTGGCTGACCCAAACCCATTGGGTCATGTGCACCAATCTCTTTGGTGTCCAAATGGACCACTAAGAGGATGTCAAGTGGTCTCGAGTCAGAATATGATCAAATTCCAAGTGAATTTGATCATAGGTTATCCTTTGACCTAGGGTTAAAATGGTCATTTGGCTTTGATTTTGATTTGGTATGATTGAAAAATGGGTTGTGCCTTCAATGAATTTGGTGTTGATTTGATATCATTTGGCCCATGTTGACCCATTTAAGTCAAAATGGGTCAGCTTGGGTCAAGTTGAGCAATTGGTCAAATTGGGTCAAACTAAGGGTTAAGTCAAGTTCATATGACCATTCGGAGTGGTTTAGTATCATTGGTTTGGTTCAATTTGGTTTATGTTTGGTTTTGGTTCATTTGAGTTCACTTAGGTCAAATGGGTCAAGTTGACCAATTTGACCCATTTGACCCATTTGACCTAGTTGGGTTAGGTCAAGTATTGTTTTAGGTTTGGTTGGTCATTTGAAATGTTTTGCAAGCTTTGGTTTCAATCAATTTTGATTTGATTTGATTTTGGCTTGATTTGACCTTTTAGGTCAAGTTAGGTTCATGATTAATTGGGCTAGGTTGGGCCTAGTTGGCCAATGGAGCTTTGGTCAAGTTCAACAAGTAGTTTAGAATGAATTTGGCCCATTGGTTGCAATCAATTTGGCTTAGATCAAGATTTAACATATTTTGACATTTTAGGTCAACTTGGGTCAAGTGGCCAATTGGGCTAGGTTTGGCTCAAATGATGACTTGGTCATGTTCAATCATTGATCGTAAATTGGTTTAGATCAATGGTTTCAATCAATTTGGACTATGGTGGATTTTGGCTAGTTTAGGTTTCATTTGGGTTAAGTGTTGACTTGGTCAAAGGCTAGGTTTGACTTGGTTTGACCCAATTTGAGTGATTGATCATCTCATGATGATTGTTGCTCACAATGTGAGGCTTAGATGGGCTTAGTTCAATCCAATTTGGGTAGGATTAAAATTTGGCTCAAAAGGTGGTTTAGGTCATTTGGGTCAATTGAGTTTGGGTCAATGATCAAGGCTTGATTCAAGTTTGGTTGAACTCACATATGGACTTATGATTAAAATATAAATCTATTTGCAAGTGATTTGGAGTCAAATGGGTTTTGATTCATTTGACAATTTCAAGTTCAAAGGATGAACATGGGTTTGATTTGGGTTTGAGTTTTGAATTTAGTTTTGGTTTGATGATTGAAGTTTATGTTTATTTGGATTCATGATTGAAGGATTGATTGAATCCAAGGATTTGGATTGAATTGAGTTTTATTTAGCTAAGTTCAAGAATTTGACTTGAAAGGGTATAGGTTGGTTTTAGGTTAGATTTGGGTTTGAGTTTTGAATTTAGTTTTGGTTTGATGATTGAAGTTTATGTTTATATTTGGATTCATGATTGAAGGATTGATTGAATCATGAAGAAAATTCAAGGGTTTGGATTGATTTGAGTTTGATTTGGCTAAGTTCAAGAATTTAACTTGAAAGGGTATAGGTTGGTTTTAAGTTAAATTTGGGTTTGGGTTTTGAATTTAGTTTGATTATTTGAATTTAAATTTATTTTATAGTTATGAATATAAATGAGAAGATAAATTGATTATGAGAAAATCTTTTGAATTTGAAGTGATTTAAATTTGATTTGAGCTAAGTCCATAAGATGAAATCAAAGTGACATAAGGTAAGATTTTGGATTTGGACTTGAGTTTTGGATTTTGTTTTTGGTTACTTGAATTTATATTTCATTCATATTTGTGAATATAAATGAGAATATAAATGAGAATATAAATGAGTTATGAGAAATCTTTTGAGTTTGAATTGATTTGGATTTTTGGAAATTGATTTGAGAAAAGTCATTTAAGTTGGAATTTGATTTGAATTTGGAGTTGGTTTGGATTTTTTGTTTGGTTTGACTTTGAAGTTTGTTTGGATTTGAAGTTTTACTTGGAAAATAAGAGTAAGGATTTGGTTCAAGATATAGGGTAGGCAAGTTTTCCTAACCCCTAAGGCATAACCTATTCATGTGGCCAACTTTTCTAAGTTTCTAGGGTTAGATTTAAATGTTCACCTAATCACTAGAAGTGTCTTAAGACTAAGGAACTCTTAATGTCTAAGAGGAGTCCTATGTCTAAGATGGAGAGATTGATAACTCACTCCAAAAGTGAGGTCAACAAACGGCGCCCAATAGGTATGGTGTGATTGATAAGGCATATCGCACGTATTGGTGTTGACCGAGACGATCAACAACACTGAATGATCACAAGCACTAACATAAATGATCTACACCCAACACAAGGTGTAGAAGGAATCAATAGCTTAGTGCGATGCGACTCTACTCATGTCAATAAGATAAAAGAGTGAAGGAGGAATCCACTAAGGAAAGAGGCTTAAGTCATCCAGTAGGGGATGAGAGGTTTAATTTGATTTGTGTCTCGTTGGGGAGAAATTTGATTTGATTTGTTGACTTAGGATTTGGTGCTCCTCTAGGGATGAAAATGTGAACTCTCCATTAGGGGAGCAAGTTCAAGCCATCCACTAGGGACCAGAGGTTGTGAAATCCATTGGGCGGTTAGAATTCTGGATTTATTGGGGGAATCAAAAAGACTTGCATCTCATTGAGGAGAAGTTGATTGATTTGATTAATTTGATTGATTTGATTATTTCGATTGATTTGATTATTTTAATTTGACTTCACTAAGGATGTTGATTGGATTTATTTTATATTTTTAAATTTTGAATTTTGAGATGGACCCTGTTGGTTTATGATGGATCGCACTGAGTAGAGCCATGTTGGCCTAGGCTTAACTCAAATTTACCAATCCAAAGGAGTAGTCTACCAACCACATAGTAAGATTATCCAACCAAAGGAGTGCCTTTTGGTGTGCAGTAGTTATACTTAGGAAGAAAGCATAGTAATTCTACATCCTCCAAAGTAGGGATCTTTGGGTGATCCAATCGGCCAGACAACGGATCAAAACCCAACCGAGTATCGAAAGTGGAATGCCATTGGGGAGCTAAATAAGCTCAAAGATAGTCAAAGATTAATTTCAATTTTAATTATTTTTTTATGGATCTCATCGGTTTGTGATGGACTGTACAGAGTAGTGGCCACAGTGGCCTTGATCTAACACAGATTTACCAATCCAAAGGGAGTAGCTTCTCGATCGAGGGGAGAACAATCCAACCAAAGAGGTTTCCTTTTGATTTGCAATGGTAATTCAGGAAAGAAAGCATAGGAACTCACATCTTTCCTGAATAAAAGACCACTAGGATGATACATTAGTGAGGTAACATGTCAACCCGACCTAGGGCTGTCCGTCAATTTGCGAGAGTCATGTTAGAAAGAATGCGTAGTAGACTTACATCTTCCAAATCAGAATGACTATCGCGGTAACCTGATTGTGGCAAGACAAATTGAACCCGATGACTATGGAGAGAGTCACCGAACTTATCTCAACTCAAGTAGTCGCAATCCCTATAAGGAGTTCTCACCGACACTACCTAAAGATAGGATGCCTGCTTGGGAAAGGGGGGGGCTTGAATTCCTAATCCACAAGTGAATTAATTAATTAATTAATTTTGTTTGTTTATCATGGATCCTGTTGGTTTGCAAGAGATCACACTGAGAAGGAGCTTATATCAGCCTAGCACTATCTCAGATTTACTAAACCAAGGGAGAATCTGTGCATCCATTGAATGGATTCTCCAACCATAGGGGTGGCTACCAGGAAAAGGGGACTGTCCAATCCAAAAGTAACTTGAGTAGTGTCTAAATGGGGTTCCAAAAGATGTGATCCAAATAGAATGCCCATAAGGAGAGAGACCGCTAAGGGCTTTATCCAAAATCCTAGAGAAGATAATTTGTATAGGTATTCAGAGGTCAACTCAAGGAGAAAGCTTGGGGACTCATATCTACCAAGAGTGGTGTATCCCCCGGATGAGTCACTATCAGCATAATGAACATCAACCAACCTAAGGTGCTTGTCTGTTTGCGACAATCAACCTAGGAAGAAGTGCGGGGACTCACATCCTCCTATGAGGGATTATCGAGATAGTCTTGACTCGACATGTGCTATTCGACCTAGAGACTAGTGAATGCCACTGGGGACTTAAATCATCAAAGTAGTCAAAAGGAAAGGAGCCTCTGGGGGACTTATCCTAAGCCTCAAATATACTCAACCTAGTAAGTGCATGGTGGTTAGTTCAAGAAGAAAGTGCGTGACTCACATCTTCTTAAATAAAATCAACATGAGGTAGCTTACTGGTTGAGCAGTGAAGGCTACCAAACTAATAGGGCACTCGTTGGTATGAAATGGTCAAGTCAGAAAGAAAGCACAGGGACTCACATCTGATGGACAAGTGACCATAGGGATGATGTACTAGCAAGATAGCATATCATCCCGACCTAGAGCAGCTAATGAGTGAGGGCCACAAAGGGGCTTGCTCTCACATCAAAATAGCCTAAGATAAAAGATATGTGTTTGTTTCTGTGTTTATGTTAAAGAGAATAGGATGCCACTCAGGTTTTCTTACACCTATTCTAAACATGTTGGGAAATTTGATGAAATGGTTCCATGAATGACAGTTGTGATCCCACCAAGAAAGGAAGTCGCTTGGGTTCTCTTACACCTAACTTAGTCGTGCTAGTTGAAATAGGATGCCTCTTAGGTTCTCTCACACCTATTCTAGTAGCATTTGGGAAATTGTGTTTGATTTATGTTTGTGTTATAAAAGAGGGATAGGATTCCTCTTGGGTTCTCTTACACCTATCTAAACATGTCGTGATGAATTCACAAAATATGCAAACAATGCTTCGAAAGAAGAGAAGATTTTGATGAATTGGAATAAAGTTTTATTCTTTTGATGATAACTATTTTCAGACATGATTTTATGGGTAATATTTTTTCAAATATAACTCATTAATTGAAAGTATCGGGTGTTCCCCTTTACAATCAATAAGCTGATAAGATCCTTCTTGATAGACCTTCTTTAAGACAAAAGGGCATTCCCAAGTGGGTTCAAACTTGCCTCCCATCTTTCGATGGGCAACAATTGGTCTCCTTAGAACTAATACAAGTTCTCCTACTTGAAAGGTTCTAGGGCGGACCAGCTTATTATGAGCTTGAATCATTTTTGCTTTACATAACTTGAGGTTTTAGCACGCCCGTAGGCATCTCTCCTCCAAACTTTTGAGCTCTTCTAACCGCAACTTAGCATTCTACTCTTTAATGATTTGACTACCCATTGCTATCCTTAATGATGGGAGTTGAACTTCAAATGATAGAACAACTTCATATCTATACACTAAAGAGAATAGGGTAGATCGAGTTGGAGTTACGTATGTGTCGTGAGCCCAGCTTCAACCATGCCACTTATTAACTTGTTGTTGTCGAGCATCTTCTTTAGTATCTGGATGAGAGTTTTGTTGAATGCTTACCAGCCATTATAGGTAGTAGATGGAGGAGTATCTCCAATCTATACAGTGTCTCCTAGCGAAGCTATTGATCTTGGTACTCTTAAATGCACTACCATTATCGGATATAATTCATCGGGCACCCCAAACTTATATACGATATGATTCTTAAAAAACTGGAGCACATTCTGAGCTGTGACCTCTCTAACTGGGATTGCCTCCGCCCACTTGAAAAAGTAGTCGGTGGCAACTAAAGATGAACCGATGACCTTTGGAAGAAGGAGGATCGATAGGACCCATAATGTCGGTACCCCAACACTCAAATGGCCATGAGACAAATGTAGAATGTAGAATATTGGGTGGTTGATGTAGGATCACATCGTGTACCTGACACCGATAACATCTTCTAGATACATCCATGCAGTCTGTAATCATTGAATGTGAGTAGTAACCTAGTCTCTTAATCTTTGCTTTCATCTTCAGACTGGATAGTTGTGCTCAACATAAACCTGAATGTACCTCAGTTATGATTCTATGGGCTTCATGTTTGTCCAAACAACGTAACCACATTTGATCAAAAGACCGTCGATACAAAGTGCCATCCAAGAGCATAGAGAGATCTCTTCTTCTATGATGGGTGACTTCTCTTGAGGTAGTTTGCCGGTGTTTAAGTAATCTATGAACGATTGTCTCCAATCCAGCTCCTTGTCCTTATTGACAATGGAAACCTCCCTTCAAGAGAAAGTCTCTCATTGAGTTTATCGTCAATAAGGGATAGGACTTATCTATTTTGGACCTTTATGGAATGGACTCATCTTCCGGTGCTAATTCTTTGGCAAGTTTGGCCAAAGCATCTTATGCGTTCTCTCCTTGAGGACTTTATAGATGGTGACCTCGATTTGGGTGAACAACTTCATGGTGTACTTGTGGTAATGATGAAGTTTGGGTTTTGCCTTGATGTCGGTTGATGGTGAGAATCTTAGATGTTGATGCTCACATCGTAATGGTTAATTCTAGACCGACAATAAAAGCTTTATACTCTACTTCATTGTTGGTGCATAGATTAGAGAGGTAGTATGATAATCTCATCACATCACGATCTCGAGTTAAGAGAACTATTCCTACCCCTGCCTTTTCTGGAAGAGTAGATTGTAGTTCTTCTCCTTTATGAAAGGAAGACACACCATCAAAATACATCTCCCAATGCCGATTGTCAACGTGCCCTAAGTTCATGATTTATTCGTTAGGGAGATCATCACTAAGCAAAGAGTCAGTAAGAAGTGGGTCTGCTGCTAAGAAATTTGTTAGTGCTTGTCCTTTCACCACACAGAGGGGGTATGAATGTGATATCAAACTACGAGAGAATCATGGACTAATGTGCCAATCGATAGTGTTGGATGTCATGAGATCTTTGGATTGATTCTTGAAATCAAGTTCACCTTATGAGAAAGCATATAGTGTCGTAGCTTTTGCAATGCAAAGATTAAAGCTAGACAATATTTCTCAATAGGTGGGTAGTTCACTTCAGCAGGGATCAGACAATGGCTGAGGTAGTAGAGAGCACTCTCCTTCCCTTCGTTGTTGGCTTAAGCCAACAAAGCTCCAAGGGAATCATCCAATGTAGCAGTGTAGAGGATGAGTGGTTTGCGGGATAGGTACTAGAGCGGCATCACCAAAATACTTGATGTCTTCAAAGGCATCTAACACTTGTCATCCCACTTGAACTTGGCATCCTTTTTGACAAGTGCTGAAAATGGTTGGCATCTTCCCGATAGATTGGAGATAAAGCATCTTAGATATGCCAACTACCCTTAGAAAGATCTGAGTTGAGTTAAACTTTTGGGAGGTGGCATTTCTAAGATAGCTTTGATCTTTTCTAAATCTATTTCTATTCGATGTGGACAACAAATCTAGAAACTTTCCGAAGCTACTCACGAATGCACACTTTGATTCATTTTGAGGTTATATAATCATTGAAAATACTCTCAATTCAAAGAGATGGTCTTCCTTTTCTTCTCTACTTTTTTTACTAGATCATCAACATAGCATTCAACTTGATGATGAATGAGTTCATTGAAAATCGAGTCATGGCTTGGTATGTAGCACTAGCATTTTTAAGGTCAAAGATGACATATAATAATAGATTTCATTCAAGGTTGAAAAAGCAATTTCTTTCATCTTGGGGCCATCTTGATTTGTTTGTACCCAGATGACCTATCCATGAAGGAGAATACTGCATGAGATGAGGCGATGTCTACCATTAATTCTGATATAGGAAAAGGAAACTCATCCTTAAGACATGCCTTATTTAAGTCCTTGAAATTGACACATATGTGAATTTGTCCATTCTTTTTATTAATTGGTATGACACTGGCTCACCAGGTAGGGTATTTTTCTTTTCTGATGAAGCCAGCATCGATCATTTTCTTGACTTCAAAAATGACTTACTGTTCAATTTCTAATCGTATGTGTTTATGAGCTTGCTTGATAGGGTTAGCGTTTTATTGGTTTATGGACTACTACGTGGAAGGTAATCCATGCATCTCTTCATAACTCCATGCAAAATAGTCCTTAAACTCAATCAATAACTAACTAAGTCATTATTTCTTCTTCATTCCAAATGAATGGATTTTCTTCGATCCAGGTTGATTTTTTAAGCTTGTATTGTGAATGGATTTCTTCTTGAATTAGGTGCATCTTTGATTTGGAGATTGTCACGGATCATCGAAGTTTCTAAACACACATCCTCATAAAGTTAGTGTGGTTTGAGAAGAACTGCTAGATTAGATGATTGGTAACAACTAGCGGTCGTCATCATCAGCCCATATCTCTTAGTCTTGATTTTGATTGTGCATCTATTGTTCCATAACTTTTAAAGTATTATAACTTTGTGCATGTATAAGAATCAAACCTTTCTTTGCATGATTAAGAACACAAGGTGAGTACCAATCAAAAAGCATTTCCATTAAATCTTATATGAATTATCCTTAAGTTCTACATCAACTTTTGGGTTGATGATGATAGAAATCTCTTGACATACATGGAAGGCGAGGGGCTTCCTTAACTACTAAACCTTCAACTTTTGAGTGGAAAGTAAGGTTATTAAGGTTCCTAATGCATATTTTTACATAAACTTGATTTGAATATATTCATGCTTTGCTTGGAGGCACGGTCTTTGTGTATCGAGTGTCACCTCTGAAACCCGAGGGGTTGGCTGGTATGCTAATTACATGAGACTCATCCTTCGAGCAAGATTCCAGGTTTATGTGAATAGTAAGAGTATTCCTATGAACTAGAACATAACCCCTGTTGGTTGCCAACCAAGGGGTCCTCACAGAACATCCTCTATTTTTTCCTCTGCCTGGTGGAGGTAGTCATCTTACCCATATATGATGGAATGAGCGTGGGTGGAATGTGACATGCGGCTCTACTTCTTCCTTGATATCCTTTTCTCGTTCACTTGAACTTTCTTTTTTCTTTTCTTTTTTCTTTTTCTTTTTTTTCTTCTTTTTCTGTTTATTTTCTTTTTTTGCATTTGAATTTGACCCAGTTCATGAGAAAAGGTATTTTGAGGAAGATAGTAGGTCGCATCTTCATATATCTCAACCTCTTTGATTGAAAATGGCTTTTCATCTCCTGTGACACAATATTCAAATCCATCCCTTCTAAACTTGTTGCACTGATGAAGGGAGGATGGAATTATCTTGTTCTGATGTATCCAAGGCCTACCAGGCAAAGCAGTGAATGAAGTATTTGAATCAATGATATAGAACTTGGCTTCAGTCTTCCATTTTATTCACTATGGAACTAAAGCCTCTTGCCTTGTTCATTAAATCCTCTAAACATCATCTGATCTTCTCAGAGTGTAGAGATGTCAATCCTCAAATAGGCAAGGGTTGTTAGACTCATAATGTTCGATGCACACGGATCAACAAGAACCAGAAGTTTGAATCTTCCCATGTTCACTATAATATAGAGGGGATGATTATGCTCCATGTCCCCCAAAAGAAGGTCTTCATCTGTGAAAGTGACTCCTTGAGCTTCCCTGGAATAATGTGCCTCCTTTCCAATAATGGTCAGCTGAGCTAAGCATATTTCTGGATTAAGAAGAGCATTAATTAAGGATTCTCTCATCTTTTTGGATAAGATAAGGGCATCATATATGCTTAACTTAATAAAACTTTCTTAGGTGAGAGAGAGGACATTGTAATCCACTCTGATCCTCCAAGCATATCCAAGGGTGGAGCATCCTGTGGAGGGGTTTCTCGATCATCTGAACCAATGACTTTTTTCATCTTATCTTGAGGTTCTGCCCTAGTAGGTAGAACCTTGCCACTACGGAGGTTGACTTCAGTGATCTCTTGTGGCAGGTTAGTGGAAATTTACACTCATGGTGCACCTACGACTTCTCCTAGGACCCTCAGTCGAGATGAGTCCAAGTCTATCTCAAGATGTTAACCTATATTATTCAAAAAAGGAAAGTACAACTTTAAATCAGAAAGAGGAAGATTGTATTTATTATAATTATTATTTAAACTTAGAGAGCTTTCTGTAAAAGTAGAATTAGAAAACCCATCAGAAGTGACACAGATGTAATTCAAACTAGCTTTATTCCTTGATTTCTTGGATTTTGAAGGAGGTAGATAGTAGAAATTTAGTAAAGTAAGTGGGGTGAGGAATTTGATGCCCTCATCCACCGATATAAGAGGTATACTAGAGGAAGAGCTAGGCAGAGTAGAGTACTGTGGTAGTAGTTGCTACTGGAGGTTGAGCTCTGATTGCTACTTGGCTATCAGTGGTGTGGGCTACTCTCTTTGCTGCTCCCCCTTTCCCAAGTTGTCTTTTTGCAAACCTTCCTTGGAGGTTGTCTCGACTCCTACAAGAAAAGTTTCTAAATTTTTGATATGATCTTTTTAGAGATTTAAGATAAAGAGATATCCCAACGTTCTTTGATTTTGAGAGGATGGCAGGTATCCCTAAGAATTACCCAAATGGAATTGGATGGTTGTTCCACTTTGTATTCCTTTGGGATAATTATGGCACTATCTTGTAGTATGCTTCTCCTTGAATGTAAAGAAATCCTCTAAAACATGACCTAGCATGCGGTGGTAGGGGCAAAAGTTAGGATCATTGCTCTTGCCCACTTCCCTCCTTAGGCTCGTAGGAAAGTCGATTTTCTTAGATTCTTAAAGATTTTCTAATACCTCTCTTAAATGAATATGGTTTATTTAGTTTTATGAGTAGGTGGATGGTAGCTACACGGTGGCGGTATGTATATTCTGAATGTGGCTGAGGAGGAGGCAGTGATGGTCATGGAACTGTAGTGAGTGGTAGAATGGCCTTGGTGGTGGTAGAGGAGGTGGAAGTGAGGCTACGGAGCACGAGGTCTCTCATACTGCTCTCTAGCGTGCTGCTTTCCTTTGTCTACTATTGTCACTACCCCTGGTTTCTTCTCATAAGCTTTCTACAGCTTTGGCTTTATTGATTGATCCAAAAAAAGTAACTGTTTGGCTTCTCCTTGTAAGCTAGTCACCTTGTTGATTAGCTTCTCAAATGTCTTGATGGTAAAACCTTTGAGCATGAAGGTGACTAGGCCATGAATATTCTTTAGTAGAATTTCAATGACATGTTGTTCAGACAGTTGTGGTTCGCATTTCATATTCAAATTATGCCATCTAAGAATATAATCAATGAGGAACTCACAAGGGTGTTGTTGAGCCACAATGAGATCACCTACTATCACCCTTTATTGAGCTCCAACAAACCTCTTCATAAAGAGGTGCTCCAACACAGTAAAAGTCTTCACTAAACTATTGGAGAGTTCAACAAACTAATCAAAGGCTATGCCTGCTAAGTCACTGATAAAAAGATAAAATAATAATGCATCACTGCCACTAGCATTACAACAGTTGGCCCTAAAATGCACTATGTGCTACTATGGGTTCTCGCTGCCATTAAAGCTCTTGAAATAAGGTGGCACAAAACCCTTAGGATACTTGATGGCATCAAATTTCGGTAGGGTCTACCCCTGAATCCTCCTTAAGCAGCAGCTTCTCACTTGTGCTCAACCATGAGTTTAATGTCCTTTTATGGTACAGAGGTACTATCCATTACCTTTCTATACAAGCTTGTGCTGCCCTGCTCTACCAAAGGTAAACTCTTAGGCTGATCCAAGACATGCAACAAGTTAGGTTGACCTATTTCTATAATAGTATGATGCACTACCGGGGCTTGATTCTGAAGTGCCAAAGCTACTACTAGCAAATCTTTAAGCTTCTTCCCCTTCCTATCAATTTGTTCATACTTTAGCTTTAGTTGTTGAAGGAGGTTTTGGGTCGAGTAGGCTGTATAATCTTGCTTGGCTGCATCAACATCCAAATTTTGCTAATCACGAAGGAGAGAACCCCTGGTATCAATCATGTGTACTCCTATTGAATCCTCTAACATATCATGTTCATTAGGATCAAAACTGACCTTCTCCTCCTCTAAGTTGGACCAGTCATATCTTAAGATCTTCTTCTTATCCCTAGATACTGGGCTACAATATCATTGAGGATGGTCCAATGCAAGCACAAATGATTTGTTGGCCGGTGGTGGGATCCGTCATGAACAAGAGACATATAACCTCTCTATTAGAGCTAATCTTGAGAGCTATACTCTAGAAAAAGATGCTCGATCACTTCTAGATGTGGGTGGGTACTCTAGAAGGATTTATGGCCATGGGAACAGTGGTACTGTCTCCTCCTCCCTCGGCTGCTACTATCTCTATAGCCTGCTGTGATGGTGGTGGTGATGGCAGAACTACAATGGTCTGTGGTCGCCATTCCTCTTCCTTCACTAGATGGGAGATTGTAGGAGAGCTTGCCTCGGTCATGGCGTGGGAATGGGATCTCTTAGGTGTGATCACCAATGGGGCTCTTTTTCCTGATCTGCCTTCATAGCCTTCAGAAGTAATGATGGAACTTGTCGGAGATGGTGGGCTTGGGTAGAGCGGTGTGGGGAGGCACCACCAACTCTCTCTACATGAGATCCTCTCCCATGGTGGGTAGTACTTATCGGTAAAATGCTATAGAATGATTGAGTGAGTAACGCATCGAGAAAGTATGAGGGCTGGTTCACCTTTATAGCCTCTCTGGTGACACGCAATATACTCGGCCCTCTCACACTGATATGATCCCATACACTCTGAGGGATGACATAGCGTAATCAAATTGAGCCTGGACTCATCATCATACTCTACCAACTGACATATATAACTAATCTAAGGCTATGACCTCTCCTATAAACCTTGAACTACGGGTGGAGGTGAAATGAGATCCTCCGATGTCTTCCTCTCCATTAGAAGAGATGGGTTTGAAACTTGTTCTCTATGATAAGAGGAGACATTATCCTAGGTAACTCCTCTACTACATATTGGAAAACTGCCTCTAGCTCCTTGGCCATGCGGTCGCGATACCGCTTGATCTTGCGGCACTGGTTAAGGTGCTGAGTCTTGCTAGGAGGGGCATCATGAGAACTAGACCCGACCTCGTAGGTGGGAGAGATTATCCCTAGGATTAGGGGAGCCTTCCCCTTGGAGGAAGCCAATGAGTGGGTGCTAGCACATATTGGGGCATAAAGGGGAACCATTGAGCACATTGGAGATGTACTACTCGTGGGCGCCACGCATTTCCTCTTCAATAAGGGAAAATCTGAGTCTGATAGCATCTCTATGTGAATGACCGATTTCCTCTTCAATTAAGTACTTTCATAACCCCTCCCACATATGTGGGTTAGATTTGATTTCCTTAAGCTTACCTTAGGCCCTTGAACACCTAAGATCTACCCAATAAAAGATTGATTAAATTCAGATTGATTTTAAAATTTTGATTAAGCTAATTAATAAGATCATTAATGGTTTAATCCTTAATTATGTTTAGATTAAGGAAGAAAGGGGTTTCGGGAATAACTTAGGGAAAATACCCCAAACCCATTTCATAAACCTCCTCTTCACTTAAATAATATTTAATTATCTTGATTAAGTGATTAAACCACTGTTCACATGCTTAATTACCCTTAATTATATTAGGAGGGTGATTAGAAATTCATCAATTGATTTACCTAATTAACTCATTAATAAATTCCAATAAAATTAGGTGAGGTAGAGGTCATCCCCTTAAATATGTTTGGGAAGTTTGGAATTAATTAATGAAATTATTAGGGAGTAATTAGGGTTATTAAGTTTTTAATTAAACTCTAATTAAGAAAATATACTATTCAAAATTAATTGGAAATAATTTTATTGGATCCTCCTCTAAATTATCTTTAAAATGAGCCCCATTTATATTTTTTTTTATTTTTCTACATTTAATTATATATTTTTGAAGTTTCTGTGATTAATATGTCATTAAATCCCCTAATTATATAACTAATCCTGTCGGTGCCATATGGACGGCGACGCGCTTTCATGTGGCATGGAGGATTGGTTATTTAAGTAGTCAAATCAAATGGCGTCAACATTCGTGTTTTCTTGGCCATGATGATAAAACCTATGGATCTAAAGGGATTAAATTGCTGATCTGCGGATTAATGAGACCATCCATCCAAAACACATGGGATGGATGATCCATGATTCATCCTTGCCCTCACTTGCGAGAGAAGGAGATTATCCATTCTCCATGGCTTGATCTGAGCTCACTTGAGCTCGGATTAGGGTCAAATGTAGGAGCAATAAAACACATCCAATGGTAGAATTCAATTGATATTCTCTTCAAAAGGACTAAGAATTTTTTTAAGTTAAGCTCGGTTTTGATTCATACCTTGCTAGAGGCTATCAGCACCCAACTTGAGATAGCTTTGTATATGGAGGAAGCCTTGTTGAAGGTTTGAAGGCTTGAGATGAAGTGGATCTTTCTATTGACCAAAATGAGCTTCAATGGCTTACGACTTTGATCAAACTCCTCCTTCCCGTGGCTTGGATGCTTGGGATTTGATTTGGGTGCGCTCGATTAGGTTTCTTGATGGTGCTTGCAAGAGGAATTTGGATTCTATGGTGAATTGAGTGAGTTTGGTTTTCTTCCTACCTCCCCTATTCTAGGCTTTAGGAAAATTGTAAATGAGGAATTGAGAAGAGCTTGGGAATTACTTTAGAGCTTGGGGAGCTTTCCTTTGGTCTCTCTGGCTCAATCGAATGCAAGTCATTTGAATTGGAATGAAATTATGGGGAGCATATCTCCCCATACTTGGATCGGACGGCTGTGAGCCTCCTTTCCATTTTGATCAAATTAATCTCATTGAATGGTTGTTAGGTTGAAGGAGCTTCACATGGTTCATTTGGCGAGTGTAGTGGAGGGTTGTCCATGTGTTAAATGAGTATGTGGTGATTCCATGTGCTCATTTTCCATTGTGGTCGATTGAAATGGTCATGTGCACCACTCTTCTTGGTGTCCAAATTGACTAGAGGATGCCAAGTGGTCTTGAGAATATGATCAAATTCCAAGTGAATTTGATCATATGTTATCCTTTGACCTAGGGTAAAATGGTCATTTGCTTTGATTTGGAAATTTGATTGAAAAATGGGTTGTGCCAATTTTCAATAAATTTAGTGTTGATTTGATATCATTTGGCTTATGTTGAACCATTTAGGTCAAATTGGGTCAAACCAAAGGTTAGGTCAAGTTCATATGATCATTTGGAGTGGTTTGGTATCATTGGTTTAGTCCAATTTGGTTTATATTTGGTTTTTGGCTCATTTGAGTTTACTTAGGTCAAATGGGTCAAGTTGACCAATTTGACCCATTTGACCAATTAGGTTAGGTCAAGTGTTGGTTTAGGTTTGGTTGGCCATTTGAAATGTTTTGCAAGCTTTGGTTTCAATCAACTTTGGTTTGATTTGACTTTGGCTTGATTTGACCTTTTAGGCCAAGTTGGGTTTATGGTCAATTCGGCTAGGTTGGGTCTAGTTGGCCAATTAAAACTTTGGTCAAGTTCAACAAGTGGTTTAGAATGAATTTGACCCATTGGTTACTATTAGTTTGGCTTAGATCAAGATTTAACATATTTTGACTTTTTTGGTCAACTTGGGTCAACTTGGGTCAAGTAGACTAGGTTTGGCTCAAATGATGACTTGGTCATGTTCAATCATTGATCATAAACTTGTTGATCAATGGTTTCAATCAATTTGGCCTATAGTGGATTTTGGCTAGTTTAGGTTTCATTTGGGTTAAGTGACTTGACTTGGCTAGGTTTGACTTGGTTTGACCCAATTTATGATTGATCATCTCATGATTTGTTGCTCACAATGTGAGGCTTAGATGAGCTTAGTTCAATCCAATTTGGGTAGGATTAGAATTTGGCTCAAAAGGGTGGTTTATGTCACTTTGGGTCAAGTGAGCTTAAGTGGGTCAATTGACTTGATCAAGGATTGATTCAAGTTTTGTTAAACTCACATATGGACTTATGATTGAAATATAAATCCATTTGCAAGTGATTTGGAGTCAAATGGTTTTGATTCATTTGATAATTTCAAGTTCAAAGGATGAACATGGGTTTGATTTGGGTTTGAGTTTTGAATTTAATTTTGGTTTGATGATTGAAGTTTATGTTTATATTTGGATACATGATTGAAAGATTGATTGAATCATGAAGAAAATATAAGGTTTTGGATTGATTTGAGTTTGATTTGGCTAAGTTCAAGAATTTGAGTTGAAAGGTTATTGGTTGGTTTTAGGTTATATTTGGGTGTGAGTTTTGAATTTAGTTTGATTATTTGAATTTATATTTTATTTATATTTGTGAATATAAATGAGAATATAAATAGGTTATGAAAATCTTTGAATTTGAAGTGTTTTGAATTTGATTTGAGCTAAGTCCATAAGATGAAATCAAAGTGACTTAAGGAAAGATTTTAGATTTGGACTTGAGTTTTGGATTTGGTTTTGGTTGAATTTATATTTCATTTATACTTGTGAATATAAATGAGAATATAAATGAGTTATAAGAA